>VMRN01000021.1:5305420-5317662 GCA_010277015.1 Poeciliopsis turrubarensis
ACTGCTCAAATTAAAAGTATGTCGATAAGCATTATTGTCTGGGTCAAATTACAGCAAGAAGTGAGAGGGAGGAAGTACTTCAACACTTTCTGTAGGGGCTGATGCTGACCTCACAGAGGAGAAACAGTTAACACGCAAATACTACAGATGGAATGCATTGTTGCAACCACAAAGTTACGACTCAGGTGCATACTTTTTTAGACCACAGCATGCTGTAATATGGATGCAAGATTAAAACCATCCTTTTTTGTACATGCAACCCTCAAAGCACATGGTTAGTGTAAAGATCAAACAGGATTGATAGGTTAATAGGTTGACAGGTTTTGGTTTTTCAAAACACCTTTGGGATTTCTGGGGTGTACTTTTATCCTATTTTTCATCATCACCTTCAGGAAGACTGTGCTATGATTTTATGAAAGAAGCATGGCAGTTGTTGGGAAAAAAAAACTAAATTGATGTTTGGTTCTCCAGAGTTAAGTACAGCAGTCAAATCCATGTGTGTGCTTATAAAGAACATCAGTCTCATATCACAGAATGAGATTGATGTAAGAATCATTGTTGGTTACACACACATGCTGTTTTCAAAAATTACAGAGACGTGAGAACATTATTCTCACCCACAACTTTCTTCCTCCGCTATGCCAATATACAATTATATGGATCAATGGCTTTTCTACATCATCAATGACATTTGGTTAATAAACAGAAAAAGAGCAGCTTTATCATCAATTATACAAAATGACCGACCTGTCTTTTTTTCCTTTTTTGGTTAGAAGTTTTCCTTTTTTATGGAAGGATATTCAGTCCTGTGTGAATTTGTTCTTATTGCTCCAAAGAAGCAAAATCATGTGTGACTGTATAGGTTTGCCTTGGTTGATTGAATTTCATTAAAGCTTCACCATGAAACTTTTATAAAGAATATATTTTTTTTACGTTTGCTAAAACTGCCACCATGTCGTGGCAGTTTGTTATGGGGTAGATAATCTGTGAAAATAATTAACCTCCTCCCTGACCAACTGTTTTTGGTCAGGAGCTGGGTTGTTTTAAAACTAAGTAGCAGAGATATTCATTTCTATGAAATAATTTCTTCCACACCTGATCGATTTAAGGAAAGTGTTCATCCTCAAGAACCCACTGAATTACACGACTGGTGTTAGCATGTTTTGAACATAACAAAACTAAAAGGGACGTTGTAGGTCAAAGCCCAAACCTCTCTGCCAATCACAATCCTTCAAAACAACCACAACTTCCTGTTAGGAATTAAACATGGCTCCAAGAGATTCATTTGTGTTGACAGGCAGAGAGGTTGTACTACTTTTAAATACTGTGCTAATGTACAAAGTCAATAAAACACAAAAAAAGTCAACTGGGAATCATGTCTAAGCGTGTATGTGAATGTGTTTTGAGGTTGAACAGCACTGTGCCTCTATTGGGATTGTAGTGCTTTCACTTCTTTGCAATTGCAACTTAACATATTGGGCTTACAAAAAAACAAGATAAAGGGCATAAACAAATGTAAAAATCAGCACCTCTCTGAATGCAGTCATCTTTCCTCCACTGCATGGCTAAACAGTAACAACAGTCACATATGTGTAGCATTGTTTTTTGTAGACTGTTAAAACTCTTGCACTCACTCTTTCCAATGTCTACACGTAATACGCAAACCATGAGAACTTGGAAATTTTCACTCAGATCAATGGTGTTATTGAGAATCGTTTTTTAGCTATGAAATGGTTGTTACATGTAGACAAAAGGCCAAATTGCATAAAAATCTATTTGGTTTATATGACTACATGTGGACAAGGCCTCATTATCATGTACTCACTGCTAAATGTGCAAATGGCAGTAAAACAACTTACCCTTAACAGGAAAATCATCTATCTGCTGTCATTGGTGGCTATGCTAACTACCCTGAGCATTCACAACCAGGAAAAAAATATGTAGCCTTAGCAGGGGACAAGGGGACAGAAGGGGAGACAAAATCCATGTTTCTTTAAAAGTTCAGAACAACTAAGCGGTCAAGATTGTTTCTAAACAATTTTAGATCTGCAAAGAAGTAAAATTAGAAGGTGAATCACAGATATCAAAACACAGAAATCGGGGTTCCTTTAACAAAAAAAAAATACTTTGGCAAAACCATGTTCATCAGTTGTGATACAACCTCACATAATATATATATAAAATGTAGCATAATTTAAATTTCACACTTATGCTCATAATGAATAAAAAAAATAAACTTAACAATACATTACCGTAATATCAATTTTCAGATTCATATTTTGTCAAAAGAATCTGATGATGAGATCAATCTGTAAAGCATAGAATTTTCTGATGATTATTTCTTGAGTTGGGACATCAAAGGGTTAATGTGCAGCCTGTTCTTTTTAACAAGAGCAGGCTGAGTCCTGAAACTCCAATAATAAGCCTAATCTCCTTGTATGTCTTTGAAAGAATATCAAGAGCTGAGAAAGCAACAAATTTGTAAACTAATGAGAATTGTTCAACTCATACAAAGTATTAGGGAGAAGGAGCATAATTATACACACATTATCGGTGATTTTTTGCTTAAAAATAAGTTTGGTCAGCCTCCTCCCTGCTTTCCTATGAGAAATGAAGTAGGTCTCACTTTTATGCACTAAGTAAAACCACAGTAAGGGTATCCAACCTGCAGTTTTTTTTGTTTTTTTTTTCTTTAACATGAGTCACGGAATGCATTGGCAAGCTTTAGTAGTGCACATGTGAATTCAAAAGTTCACAAGAAACATGCTGATACCTTGTGGACGATGAGACAGTAGAGCGTAAGAATGAGCGCCAGTCCCCCGCTGATGGATGCAATGATGAAGCCAAACTTGTACACATCCCTGACTGGTTTTGTCTGCGAAGCCTTCGCTGAGTTCCAATCATAACTGTCTGTGGAAATGTTCACAGCATCTATGATCACAGCCTTTCCAGACATCTGCATTATTCATCACAACATTCCAGAAGTTTGAGTTTCACACCTGTAAAATATTGAGCGGATGACCCTGCGGGTAGCTCTGTTGAGGAGCCAAAGCTTTCTGAGTATTCCTGCTGGCATCTCCAGTCAACCGGCGAGTCGCTGATTGTCACCAGTTCCCAGTAAACAGACAACACCTCTGAAACTCTCTGCAAAGCTTCCAACGGAGAGCCTCGGTAGACCATCTCAAAGCTCTCCGGCTTATCCTGCGGCACATTACGAGAAACAAACTTTTTTTTTTCTTTCTGACAGACAGAGCAGGAATGATCTTTCAGAGAGCTTGGACAGCTCTCGCAATATTTAATTAAACGTATCTTCATTCAGAAGCACACAATCACCTCCACTTCTTCGTTAATCTGAGGCACGCATCTCTGCGAATACATGTTGAGGATAAGCGCCCTCAAGGACTGAACATAGCCATCATTTATTGAGCCCCGACTGTACTTGAAATGGGTGGTTAGCAGCTCCAGTGTCCAGGGTAAAGCAGCTTTCACAAAGCAACATTTGCTCTGCAAGGAAGGAAAAGAAAATCAACAGATTTAGAGGAGTTCTTTTATTTTATATACTTTTTTTAAGGTCACTTTTTGTACAAAACAATCACCTATGGACAAATGTTGTCTTACCAGAGTTCTCTGTTCTATGAACGTGTAGGTTATTGAACACCCACTTCTCAACTGGTTGTCCATCTGTAGAAATAACGGGAGGATTTCAGCCGGAGATATTTGATCTGATCTGTTTGATCTGATCTGTTTGATGTTGTTTTAACACCTACCAGTTGCCTGACTATCAGCAGGTGTTCTCTAGTGATTGAGTGTCTGCATGGACCGGGTACCTCTGCCATTGACAGAGGGAAACTCAGGAACATAAGCACACACAGACACTTTACCTGCAACTGACAAAACTGAAGATTATCCTCAATTCACTTCAAATCCAGAGCTTGTAAAACTGAGTGTAGCTCATTCTGAGCTTCTGTATTCTAAATACGAGCATTAAACACCTATAACTTAAATGGTGAAATTGCTCAATAAAATCTTGTGCGGTCTGCTGCTTTCCCTCACTTATTTTCCCACTCCCCCTCATTGACTTTCACTTGACTTGTAAATCATTTCACATGAAGAAAAAAATATTAGAGCAAACGTCAGTGGAATTTCTACTGCCGCAACACTTTTCACAACTGGACTGGGCCCAGTTCTCGCCTTTCCACCCAAACAGCAGCACAGAGGAGAGGAGCTGCTCAGAGAAAGTCAAAATAAAAAAAGCGTCTCCACTGCTGAAGCTGTTAAACTGGGGCACACATTGGGATTGGATCTGGGTAGAAGTGCCTGATGTTTGAGTCTGACCTTGAGAGAACTTAGAGATAAATCCAAGTAATGGTCATATTTTTCCTATATGCCACAGAAGGTTGGCAAGTGAGAGGAGCACTCCGCCTCCTCCTGTAGCTCATGATGCTTGTTACACCGCACACCTTTTGGAATCCGTAACAGTGAAATGGGCTCCAGATGGACTTAAACTCTGGATGGACTTAAACACGGTGACAAGCATCATTCTTTCCACCTCTAAAAAAATAAAAAATAAAAAAAATCTATATTCAGTTATACTTGGTTGTTTTTAAAAGTGACAATTAATGTAAGTTTTTGAGATTTTGTTTTTCGATGGGATAATTATGTCACACCTCAATATAGATGTGAAAAGAGCACTGACATGAGACAGGGTTCGCTTTATGTGCAACTTCTGACGCTAATCGGGAAACAAAAGACTTTCTTTGAAAGCTGCAGAAACGAGAGGGATTGCTTTTATGTTTTTTTTCTGTTCTTGATGCAACGCAGAGCTGCCTTCTAGATTGATTTCATGCTATTATACAAAAAGGCAAAAAGAAAGGGGAAAGCCTAACAAAGTTTTTTGCTCTAAAACAATAAAAATAATTAAACTTGATATCTGAAGCAGACAAGTCAAAACAATAATTCCCTTGTAACAGAACTGGTAATGCGAGCATAAATCCTGTCTTGCCCCACTATTATTTGAAGCCCAGTTAATGACTGATGATGATACATAATCTAATTAATGTAATCTAATAGAACCATAAATGTGACCGGTGTGTGGCAAATGTGGTGGCACATGATGCAAACATAACTCATCACATGATTTGTTGTCTCCATGTGGTATTTAAATACATTTACGTTGGTTAACTGCACAATCAAGCGCCCAGTATTTTAGACAGATATTACGAAGCAGCAGACTTTTTTTTTTTTTTAGTCATATAACTGATTAGTAAAAAGTTCTCACCTACCTTAGCTTTGCTCTGACTCACTGTTGTCACAGGGATGGTCATCTGGTACGTGTTTGGCAATGGAAAACACCAAACTCCTCTGTCACACACATTGAAGCAGACAGATCTTTCTCATATATCCACTTCCACTCCACAGAAAGGAATTTCTTCTTAAGTAAATCTGACACTTCTTCATGTGGCGCTGGTCTTCAAAGCTTTGCCTGATGTGCTCCTCCTCCTTTGAGTGAGTTCAAACTGAGACTGACTGTTTCAGCTGACAGACAACCTTCTTAAAGACCTCCCACCTTTTCTCATGATGCTGCTCTGCTCTCGTTGAATACGTAACACTAAAATGTTTGCCTTTTTACAATTCAATTACCATCGTGTGGTTTTGTTGTTAGAAAGAAATGAATACATAAAGAATTTTTCAAAAATTCAGGTATCTACTACTTAAAAGAGTTTTTTAATGACTCTCATTAAATACGTTTAGGTATTAATCAGAGTAGACTTTCAAACCAGTGTGTAATACTGAAAAATAAAAAATAGAGTTGTTTAGAGATAAGAGTGATGTTTTTTTTATTATCCTGTGCATTTAACTAAGGAATATATTAGATGAACTGTTTGAAGCATCCATCATTGCTTTATTATGTTTTAAAAAACATAATTTATTCTTTTGAGCCTTATTAAAGTCTAAAATCAGGATTTAGAAATTAAAGAAGCTTTGCCCATGGTTCTTATGCACCATTGTGTTTTGCTTTGCAAATTCAGTTGACATAAGAATAGATAAGTTAGCATACAGCATGTATTTTTAAAACAAAACTAAAACCTGGCTAATCAAAATAGTTTGAAATATTACTGATTCAAACTGGGCTTTCAGTTATTTAAACAGTCCTACCTTTTTACAATATTAGAGTCCATTATTTGCACGAGGAAGCCCAATTCACCATCTTTTCTTCAACATAATATATCAGAGAGAAACAACTTCCCACCCATGAGTCAATCTGATCTCAGCCCATATGCGTAATTACCAAAAGGAGCACTTAAGTGGTGTAAATTGAGGAATAAAGGTGGGAAATCAATGAGGCTTGATTAAACAAGTAACCAAGCAAATGTATAGAACACACTTCACTGAGAACTTGGGTTGGCAGTAATTTAAGAAAATATTCTGCATGGGAAAGTGTATGTTTGACATTTACATTCGGTGCCTGACATTTCTTTAACCTTGTAGAGTTTATGCTCTAACCTTTACAAATATTTGTGCTTTTGGTTGACTTTGAAGATTTTAAATGTTTTCACATGAGCAGATCAGCGGTGATACATGTTTGAAAAGGGTCCTAAATTCATCCTGAATAGCTGGAGGATAAATCACATTCCTTCTCTGATTTATTCTCTTATTGTTGTAGATGTGTCCACCCTGCAGCATTCAGTGCTGGCTGTCATACATATAAAACCAAATATCGACATATAATATGTAAAAAATAATATGCTGACATTAAGTCAGGATAGATGTGTCTTGTTTTAGACCAGTTAGAAATACCAAAATTTGGTCAGTTTGCTAAATGGTGAAGTAATAAGAAAATTATTTTTTAGAGAATATTGTTTTACTTTCTTTCAATTCCAAAAATTGCATACAATTTATTTATATTTTGTAGCACTGGCTTCACACTTTACCATTCTGGTTAAAAGCTTTATTCATCCTTCCACACACTGCACTGCTTTGATTTGCTTCTTATAACTTTGCCCATTTTAATTGTTGTAAGGCTCCTTGCTGACTCACAAAAACTGACTTTTAGCCATTATGCTTAACGTCATTGTGTCTTCTTGTTGGATAATTTCCTGACTCACACGATTGACTCAGAATCTAATGTGTTAACTTAAATGTATTGGACATTTACAATAAAAGAAGTTGGCAGATAGAATCTAGCAAATGTTTGCATTACAGAGCAGAGTTCACTGGAAGTGGAACAGAGATCTTGAATGTGTTTAACGGAGAGCATTAGAGACTGAGCAGGAAGATGTATTTGAGGTTGGACATGCCCTCCAGCAGAGGATCTCTGTCTAACAAAATCTGGAAAAGAGTCTAACAAGCACAAAACACAAAGGCACACACATAATAAAAGATCCTGACACGTTTTGGACTGCCCATTTTTACCAAATCTTTAACTTACTGGTTTATTTTTTTCATTTTTCCAATCCAAATTCTGTTTTTTTTCTTGTGATGTGATCTGTTTTATGATGTGCACCAGCCAATCCTTCAGTAAAACATCATCAAATTATGATGCTGACATTTACAAGGTCGTCATTTTATCACCTGAAATCCGTTTCTGTGATTAAAGGAGTAATGTCCATGCAAGATCTGGAGAAATACATCCATGTGTTTATCTTCAGTCACTGATTACTGCTACAATGTCTTCACAGGTCTGTCTATAAAATCAGTGAGACAGCTGCAGCTGATCCAGAACGCTGCCACTTGCATTCTCACTAAAACTAGGAAACGAGAGCACATCACCCCAGTCCTTACAATGACTCCCTGAAGATCCAAGAATACATTTAAGAAGCACTTCAGTTTGTTTATCAATCACTAGATGGCTAAGCATCAAAATACATTAAAGATCTGCTGATGTATCAACCTTCCAGACCTTTGTGGACTTCTGGTTCACCCTCAGAATCAGAATACAACATAAAGAAGTAGCATTGAGTTTTTATGTTTCACTAATCCAAAAATCTGAAAAATGCTTACACCCCTTTAAGTCATTTGTTTTGCATGGCTTTGGATTTATAACAACTGGAATAACTTGTTTTGCTTTTCAACCTGTCATCACTTTCCCTTACTTTGCAGCTGCAATGTAAATTATTTCCGTTATTTTATGTTCCTTTTTTATGTTCCTTTTTTATGTTTCTTTTAATTGTATAATGTAAAGTTTGCCAATGTGGGTCCTCAGGCACACATGTTTTAGATGCTTCCCTCTCCAACCCATTCATATGATTACATTACCGAACCGCCTTGCCATTCCTTTATTTCTTCTTCTAATAATTTCTCCCAGGCTGTACCGCAGCTGAACATAATGCAACCCCCCCCCCCCGGTCTTATTACATGTTTCAACTAAAATTTTCAAATAGAGGCATGCAACATTGAGGAACTGCAGTCCTGCTTTATCTAGTAGTAGTCAATTAAAATCATCAGAAAAAAAAGACTTAAAAGAAAAATACTCTAAATTTGACAAGAATTCAAACAAAACTTCCACACAAGTATCTTGGGCAGCCCATCAAAACAGTACGCTTTTTGATTGTTTACACTAGCTGTGTTTCCGTTTATAAATGTAATCTGCTTAATGGAATCACGCCACCTTTGTTAAAAAGTAGTTATACTAGGAGAAGGTGTTGTTTTGGCCATATTGGAATAGAAGTATCTCATAAAACTGCAAAAGAAACATTTTTTTTGGCATCACATGAATCACGTGATCAACAGCCGGATGCTACTATTGGTGAAAATGACAAAGAAGATGATAAGAAGTTGTAGGAGGATGGTGGTTTGCTCCTGGTTTGTCTGGCTCCACCAAAGCTCTAACAGCATTGCACAGTTCATTGAAGATGTGTGTCATTTAAATATCTTTTCTAAATTAGCCAACTATAACGTCCCCAAAACATACGAGAAAATCTAAGTACAAGTATAAGGGAGTATAAGGGACTTTCTTATATTTCCTTAGTATAAAAGACTTATACTTAGTATAAGTTATAGTAGAGATAGGGTCAGGGTAACCTTAACCCTAACCCTTGCCAATGATTTTCCATCATGTAGAAATACCATTAACTCCCAGTTCTTCATTCAGCTGGAATCCTGTTGCTGCTTAACAATGTTTGTCAGCCTCCAGATGATTTAGTGGATAATTGAGACCTAAATATTTCCCCCCACATTTTATCAGGGTAGGATAAAGGCTTTGAACATCCATAAATATTCTTAAAAAACACTGTGACCTAATGTGAGTATGAGTCAGTTTTAAAACGGTTCTTTTTAATGTATAACACCAGCACTGTTTCATTTTGAGCTAAAGCCAGTGAGGAATTTCATGCGGAGCTTTAAATCAGTTGGAAGTTGCACAAAGCTGCAAGATCCAACACATGTTTGAAATTCTAACATTTGCTTTTTATATTTTTGTCTCAAGACAAAAATACATCATTGAACCACATCTGCATTTTTTTAAAAAAAATCTTAATTAATACAGGCCATTTTAATCTTTCTCCTGTGTACCTGTGCTTGATTTTATGATTTTAGGTTTAATACTTGCTCACTTTGACACACAAGCTAAATGACCTTCATTTTTGTGGCACTGAGGACCGAACCATACCACTTCACTCTAAACACAATGTGAATTGTCAAATCTCAGATTCGCTCCTTCTTGTCTGTAAAAAGCTATGGCAATTATATGTGAAGATTCAAACCCACTGCACATCTTCAACTTGATGCAAAAAAAAATCATCACTTGACCACAATAAGAAGTACAGCTTTATAGTAATAAACCAATACATACTGCCTTATATGCACTTTTATGCAGATCATGCCAGAATTTACTGTTATTCCAATTCTCTTGCCCAAACTTTCATATCTCTAGAAAAACTGCTTTTAATCAGATTCAGTCAAACCTTACTTGGCTTTAATTGGTCTTAAATGCAAAAAAAAAAGAAAAAGAAAAAGAAAAAAATAAGCTCTTTTTCAGGAGGTAGATTATTACCCAAGTTGATTCCCACAATAACAACTGCTAACAGGGCAGAGAATGAGATGATCAGTTGTTATCCATACCTGAATGTGATCTAGATGAAAAACGTTCTTTTAATCCTTGTGTTGTCTTGCGGGTCAAAAGTCTTTTGATTTCATTAATAAAAAAGTTTTTCATGCAAAAAAAAAAAAAAAAAAAAAGCAGTGGAAATAATTGGACAAATCCTAAACACAAATACACATGGTTACACTTATTTATAAACACCACAAAAAAAATATATACTGTTGAATAAAATTATATGATCCAACCAATGCAGTTTGTAACTCCAAGTCAGTTTTAGCAGGTGTTTAAAACATTATGAAGCAAATTTCCATGTTTTCCAAAGACATCCACATGACAGTGATAAATGAAGTCACTTTGTGAATTTAGTGTTGTGTATTTTCTGCCATAACCACAAAGCTATGAATTTGGCAAAACTTTGCTTTAGTTCATTGAGGTTTGTGGGTTTTTGTTTGTGCTCTACTCGTAAGATCCTGTCAGAACATTTTAATCAAGATCAAATCTGTAGAGACTGGGCTACTGCAGCAACAAGATCTTTTTCTTTTGTTGCATTCTGTTGCGGATTTTTCAGTGCTTTGGCTCAAGGTCCTGTTGCACTATCCAGTTTCAGCCAATATTCATGCTTCAGATTGATGGGCTCCCATTTGACTTGAACCAAATGGGAGAACTGAATCGGCTCTCTTTTAATTGCCAGATTGAGTCCTGTGGTCTAGTCTGACGCAACTTTCAAACTTATGATGCTCATTTTAAAATGAGAACCTATGTCAAACAAAATCAACAAAGCCAGGACTTACTAAACCAAGAAACAACTAACTTTCTTGACGACCCAATTAAACAAGCCAAGCTCATTCAGTCTCTCTTACGTGTTCTGCTTGTACCAACATTTAAGATGATAGCTGAGGCCGGTGGACTCAGATGTAGTTCATGTATTTTTGTAATTTGTCTAACTACTTCACAGCTTGACCTTGCCACAAGGTCTTATGAAGACTTCTACCCTTGGTAAAATTAGCTAAGCACCCAAAATGCCAAAACCCTAAACATTAAGCTTTAGGAAATTACCTTTTAACACTTACCAGATGCACAATCAGCACCCGTACTGCTGTTGTCTTTTCCCCTTTTTAGTTCTTTTCTTAAACCACTTGAACCACTTGGTTAAATTCAATTTTAACCATTTGAAATTGTAAAAAGTATAATTTTAAATTATACACTTAAAAATGTATAATTTTTTCAAAGTGATTTTATTTTCTAATATTCAGTGAAAGTACATTATAGTACTGGGTCCAGATGTTGTGATATGTTAAGATCGAAGCAATGAGAGAGGACTTTCTAAAACATTGGCTGTGTTTCAGATAAATATTGGAGTGTACTGAAATATGCTTGTACAAAGGGTTTGTCCCTCATATTAAAAATAAATAAAGACTTATAACGTACACCATATTAGGCTTCATTTATCCGATAGTTGTATGTAAGATTGCACATGGTATGTGTGGTATACGTGCAAGATTTGTTTCTTTTATCGCTTTCTCACACATGCTCCAGCACTTATCCATTACAACTCTGTGTCGTCGCTCGTCATTCTGAGTACAGTGTGATGACAGCTGCATTGAAATATGTTTGAAGTAATGCATGTTTTCTCAGAGGTAAACAGATGCAATGATGAAATAAAAGCTTCCCACTCTCCCAGGATCAATACTCAGACATGACTAAATTCCATCAGAACTGAGAATGAAGGGAAAATTACACAAATGGACCCTAATTAAGGAAAAAGGAGAAAACTTTAAATAAGTGAGGATATCTCAAAGTAACCATTTAGTTTCCTCCAGAGAACAATAAATCCTTTCCAGTGGATGAATTTATTTCTTCCGAAAGCATTGAAGGTCATTAATAACATGAAGAGTCATGCATTGGCTTTTGGAGCTTTGGCAAAACATGAGTGACCAAGACTCCCAGAAGCAATGAATCTTCCTGTGACTTTCTTCAAAAAGTCACCCTCTGGGAGTCAGCAAGCAAACTATCTAAATATGCTTTGAGATAAGAACTATTGAATTCAATGGTGTTCACACAATAGCTGTTAGCTATTCAGCAATAAACTAAACATGCTGTGTTGTATTTAAGTGTTTAAAAATGGATCTTCAAGTTCTCGTTAAAAGAAAGGCAGACATCCATCCATCCATCCATCCATCCATCCATCCATCCATCCATCCAT
>VMRN01000021.1:5321792-5333827 GCA_010277015.1 Poeciliopsis turrubarensis
CAGAGGATAAGAACCACCCGCGGTGGGTGAGAAGGGAATTTTTTTTTTTTTTATATATATATATATATAGATATACCAGCACATCCATATTGCACGTATGTTTGGCAAATATCTCACCCTTTCATGGTGACCTCCCATTTTCCCATCTCTCTTGTTTTCAGATAATTAAAATTTCCAGTGTAGTAGTTTGGGTCAGTTCCCCCGAGGAGCAGTTCTCCACCAGGGGAGTGTTTTGGGTCCCTGAAAAACATGTACAAATATAAAAAGATTTACAAATGGGCCTGCTGGATACAGGCCTCAGGGTTCAAATGTTCATAGGCCCCTTGGCCCTCATTTCAAAGACACTGTTGACATTAAACTATCATAAAAAGATGCAAGATGTCACAAAACTTGCGGAAAAAATATAAACTGACACCTAACAGACAAATGATCAGAAACAGTAACAATATGTCTACAAAGTTGGACCACTGTTATTACACGATAAAAAACTACCACAAAGAGACATTTTGTGACTACAAAGGGAAGGCAATGAGCACAAAGAAACCCAAATGAACAACCAAGACTTAAAACTCTGAACACAGATGTAGGGTCTGCAGTTAGTTTGATACTAGGGTGCCATTAGACTGCTCCAAGCCTCAGGGGTCCATGCCTTATGATGTGTCATTGTTTTAAATTCATAGTCTGAAGATTTCATGGTTTGCTATTCATTTTCTCCTTGTCACTGCTGAAAATGTTGGTTTGATGATTTATGATTAATGGAAAGCAAAAAGGTTTCTGAGTAGAGGTTTAAATTTATGGCCTGCTTATCCAGTATAATAATAAGCCGACAACAACAATACTGCAGAAACTTACCAAAAATATTTCTAGTTGCAAAATGCTAGAAGAATGAAAAATAATAGTTTTTTACTGCTTTTTAAAATTATCATTATTATTTTTGTACATCAGACAGTGTCATAAGGGTTATGTGACTTCTTATGTCATGCCGTTTGCTTACAGCACATTAAAAAGCAGAAGACTGCAATCTAAGTTGATATGTCTGTTTTTTTGTAAGATTTTATGAGTTAATGATAAAGGGTTAAAGTTGTGTTTTAAATTCAGTTTCTTTTTGTTTCTTTTGGAATTGCATTCTGTCGCTCTGATGCAACAAGCAGTAAAGTCATGAATTTCCCATCTATCGTTCTTCCTATTTTGGACAGCAGTGAGCCAGACGGTGAAGAAGCCTGAGAAATCTTTATTAATGGGATGCAAGACTTTACGCTAAATGAACACCATTTATTCAACACTCTGAAATTATTGGCATCTTTGAAGCATTGTCTAGCAATCATTACGATAAATTAATCTTAAGTAGCAGAATGAGGCAGGCAAAAAATAATCACAAATTTGGAAATCAGTTGTTTTTTTTAAACTCACAAGTCCCACAATCATTGTTTAACTTACTATGACATAAAGTAAATGTAATAGAGTCCAAAGAACATCCTAAAATCCACCTTGAGCCAACATGAACTCCCTTCTTCCAAGTCAGGCTTTAACATGTCATGGCAGGGCTTTTAAATCCAGCAACAACAGCAGATCATTTAATTAATTTCTGAATCTGAAGTGACGAACCTCCACGGACGAAAAGCCAGAAATTACTCTTAGTGATCTGTGGTAGACAGAACAGCTGACTGAACCGGCAGAGAGAGGTAAAAGTCACCAGACCGTTGAACAAAAACACAAACTGGTTCTAATAACGTATACAGCCCTGTTCAGCCCAGTAAGTCACTCTTTGTAGTTCTATCCCTGGCAGAGCTGACAGATCAAAAGGGATTTGCATTTCTGGATTCCTGCATAGCAATAGTATCAGAACTAAGAATTAATCCATGACTTCCTGCCTTCCCGGGGTACAAATTAAACACAACTCTCAACAGAACGCCCATTATGAGAAAGTCTGTTGATTCTCATGAATCGGGCTAGAAAAAACTGTTACTTTCCTAAAATTGTTTGTATATATGGTCAGGGCCTTAATTAAATTGATTCTTATTTACCTTACCATGAAGAACGGTTTGAAGGATGGTATGGAAGATAAAAACGTCCCCAAAGATCCCTGTGACAAAATAGCAGCATTTGTTTTGCAAGAAATTATTCTGCTGCTCAAAGCTTTTAGGCTTTTGGAGCATCCTTACCAGGGGTGGCAATAAATAATACAATGTTCATGAAATGTACTTATTATTGGTGATTTCATAAGAACAATTAATAAAATAAGGTAATTTTCTTTCATTTTGCTCAGATCACCTCCACAGGATCAGAGGATCAGATTTAGCAGAAAGTGTCAACCTGGTTGTGAGCCACTTTTATTGCCCAAACATTCAAGTTTATTTCACACATACAAATAGATTGAGAATTAAGTGATAACCATGTCTGATTTTCTTGTTATATCAGACATGGTTGAGGTCAGGATTTTAATCAGAGATCATAATTTTTAGCTGCATGTTGATTATCATTTTTTCCTAAACTCATAACATGTCATGTTTGTGAAATGTCCATTTATTTAAAAAACTGCCCTGGTAAGCGCTTTCAGCAGTCTTGTCCATCTTGGGAATCATGTTTCCCCTGTCATAAGGATTTTACTGTGTATGATAAAGTGCAGAGGAAATCTGTGAACACACCTGCTGTAGTAGATTGAAAAAACTTCTTCTTTGAGGATGTGCTGAGACATAATTTGATCAAACACTGGAGTAATGCCATCAATGGCCACGTTAGGATAGCCCATGCCCAGAACTCCATCAAACTTGGCAAAAATAAACGGCATGGCAGAGAGAGACGTGGCTTCAGCAAATACTTGAACAACAGGGAGCCCGCCGACCTGCAGGGATCAAATACGCAGAAGACAGAAAGGTGAAACACGCCATACAAAGGGCATGTCTTTAAGTTAAATAGGTGTAACTCTGATTTATTGGTGCCAGACTCTGACTCACCACAACAACATCCTCGCTCAGAAATCCCCTGATAGTTCCAGAGGCGTAGTTGATTGAAAATCCCGTCCCATTCTCAACATGAGTGTGAGATTGGGAAGAATCATACCTGTTGTGAGTGACTAAACATCCAAAGTTATTACTACTTAAGAGGAAACCATTCAAGTAGTTCAGTAACAATCCCATGTACAAGCCCATGTTGATGAGTTTCAGATGTTTGTGTCGACCTTCAGCTTGGTGTTGCTGTGAACATTACTCCGTAGTATAGTATACTTGTGTTCTGATAGCTACTTTCAGGATAACGTTACAAATTTCAAATCACCTCAAACTGGGTTCTTGTACATAAGAGTTTACTGCACCACAATGGTCCACGCTTTACCAGATTTCAATCCAGTACATGAAATGTATTTTTTCAGTCATACTTTAACACACTGATACTTACAGCAAGCTGTTGAAAAAGGTGAGCAGCTCTGCGAGGGCACCCACAGGTTGGCTGAACCTGTGTCAAACACCACATTGAACATCTGGGCTGGGGAGCCGATACTAATTTCTCCAAAGTACTGAGTCTGTTTAATAGACAAACGGGACAGTGGTTCTGAGGCATTCTAAGAGCTATTTTCAAATATATTTTCCACATGTAGTTTATTCCATAAGCGAGGTTTGGGGGAATAAAATATTACACAATAACTCTTAAATGAACCTCCTATTCAAAGGCAATTTAATCTGTAGTTTTATTAAAGAAGACATTTTTAGCATTGGTCCAAAGAGCAGAGAGGAAAATGCTTGCATTTGTGGGCCTCTTAAACCCTGGACTCGTAGCCCTGTTTTTTGTCAAAGGGCAAACCCATATGTCTTCAATTTAACATGTCTTTATTTCCTGTCACCTGCAGAATCGTTTACACATTATATGTTTCAGATTTTTTGGTGACTATGCACACAAAAAAAAAACATCGAAATGGATATTAAAATGTCTTACATCCAAGTAGTTTGTTAAAGGTGTGGGAACTGTCCCATTGTTGGGGTTGGCTGTGTTCAGCTGGGCCAGTTCAGTCAACACTTGCTCTGCAGAAACTCCCATCTCCTGTAGCGTCTCTCTGATGGATGGCATCTTCTTGAGAGCAATTCTAGAGGCAGAAAAGCAAAAGAGGAAAAACTGAGAAAGAAAAACTGAACTAAATTTAATGCAAATAGAGCTAATGAGTTCTGAGTTCTGTGAGAAATATTTCTTCAATTTCTGACACATGTGTCTGGTCACGATCTCACTATGACAGTCATTCTGTAATAAAGCCCAGACATATTTTCCTCGAAACGCCAAGCCAGAAAAAATAAATAAAAAACACATGTCATCTCAGATCTTAAGTTTTAACAACAAACCACTAAAACCCATTTGTTGTCCTGTCTTAATTTGCTTAGCTGTCATTCTTTTTTTTTTATTTTTGTGCTGCGGCATGTTTTCCTTCTCAAATATGTTTTCCACCTAATATACCTGTACAGCTGGTACTACTACTGTAAGCAGAGCAAGAGACTTGTAAAAAAGCAAGATATCTACCTTCTTAAGCCATGACTGGAGTTCAATGCCAGAAATAGGGCAACCAAATACATCCAGCAAATTGGCAGTGGAATCATGGTGACTTCTCTTTCAGCAGGCAGACAAAAACAGACTAATTATGTTATATGTTAGCTTTTTCTGACTCTAAAGTTCCTGGTTTGTGTAATCCAAGGTTGTGAAAGCTGCGTCTCTGTGTGGTGCGCAGATCCTTGACTCTTTTTATAGCCTATACTCTCAAACCGTGTTTTCATTTAGCCACTCAGTTTGGAGCTTTTCTCAGTGTGACCTCTTGAAAACAAACTTCACCCCCCATCCAATCCCTCTGCACTGGTTCACAACCCTTCTTGTAATAAACATAACCCAGAGGAAGCTCTCACCATCCTGCCCTCAGGACTAAATACACTTTTGATGCACAGCTTTGTAGACTGCTGGCGTCATTCACTGACACACCTTCTTTGTAGGGTTGTGAGAAGCTCCAGAGGAAAGAAAGATGGTGTGAGCTCACCAGACAGACTGAGTGGATGTTATTTTGCCAATCAAAAATCTACTAAAAGCTTATTATGTTGTTTTAGTTTAAGGCCCAGTGGATAATCAAACTTCTTTAGTGTGAAGGGTGAAAGACCCATTTCCAACTAAGTCCTTTGCAGAACCAGCTGTTGCTGCAGAATGCGCTTTTCTTTTTCTTAAAACTATTAATGTTTTATCAGTGTTTTGACCATATGAGTGTCAGAACAACGATTTGCTGGTTGCTACAGCTTGTTTATCACCACAGCAGATTTGTGCAACGCTACATTATTTCAGATGAGCCCCCATCCTATTAGCCTCTTGATTTCTGACTGTCCATCCATCCATCCATCCATCCATCCATCCATCCATCCATCCATCCACCTATTTTCTAACACCCTTTTTCTTAGTGGGGTCAGGAGGCTGGTGCCTATCTCCAGATAACGTTCTGGGCGAGAGGCGGGGTTCACCCTGGATACACCCTGGACAGGTCGCCAGTCTGTCGCAGGGCAACACAGAGACAGACAGAACAAACAACCATGTACGCACACTCACACCTAGGGAGAAGTTAAAGAGACCAATTAACCTAACAGTTATGTTTTTGGACTGTGGGAGGAATCTCTGAGAGTCACGATTGGTTATGAGATACGGATAATATCTAGGAGAATGACCACAATCAGCTGAAATGAGCTGAAGTTTAAATTCAGACTTTACCAGCGCCTCTCAAGATCTTGATTTTGATTTGCTTTAGCCATTCAGAAATGGACTAGATGCTGCCCTTTGGATAATTTTCTACTTGTGCTTCAGATTTCAAACTGATAGGCATACTGTCCTCTGCAGAATTTTCTGATAAAAATAAGAATTCTTGATTCCATAAATTACCACAAGTTCTCCAGGTACTAAGCCACAAAGATGCACTCAGCTCTACTCTACTACCAGTATTCAGACTCTGAGTATTTTTTATCTGTTCGTTTTGCAACAAATGTAACAGAATAAATCTTCCACTTCTGTCTTATCAGTCTACAAGATATTTCCCCCAAAGTCCTTTAAATTGTTAAGAGGGTTTTTTTTTTTTTTTTTTTTTTTTTTTTTTCTATTTGGTCATTGATGTTTTTGGCCTCAAACTCTCCCACGGGATCCACTATCACAGTCTGTTGATTGTTGAATTATGAGGCTGACCTTAACTGAGGCAAGTTAGTCTAGTGGAGTTTATGATGTTCTTAAGTGAATTCCTGTATGATGCACTCTTGAAGTAATTTTATAGGCTGGCTACTCCAGGGAAAGTTCACCATCTTTCCATGTTTTCTCCATCTCTGGATAATGTTTCTCACTGCTTTGGTTTACTAGACTCTGAAAGTTTTAGGGATAGTTTTGTAACCTTTTCCACACTGACTGATATTAGTGATTTGATTGTGGAATGCTGTTTTGCTTTTTGAGAGTAAAATATACATTTGTGTTATTTTTTTACTGACAATAGTGTTTTATTTATTTACTCAGGTTATCTTTCTTTGATGGTAAAATGTGGTTAATGACCTGAAACATAAGAGAGAGAGAGTAAAAAAAACAATAAAAATCTGTAACGGGAAAAAACTTTTTCTCAGCAGTGTATTTTATTTTGTCATCCAGTGACAATGAACAAAGTTATTATTGCGGGTCTTGCCCAAGGGCATAATTATATATAGTGGAGGAAGTTGGAACTGAAGTTACAACCACCTAATTGCTAAGCAATACCTTTTTGCAAAAAAATACACACTGACCTTTATGGATGTCTGGAATAATGTTCTGTGTATTTAATTAAACTAGTTTTATTGTTATCAATAGAGCTAGGTCAGGACATCATAACACAAACATTGAAAGTGAAAAAAGCTGTGATAATAAATTTTAAAAGATGACTGCTTTAAATAAGTGGAAATTTTTTTTTTCTCTGACCACTTCATTAGATGGAAAGTGACATCAAATAGATGGGGCTTTGGTACAAAATCAGAAGTGTAAAAGAGAAACGGAAAAAGTTTATGTTGTGATTTCAAGTGGCCACAGAAAACTTTAATGCTTTTGAGGTTTAACAGGCAGGGATTAATAAATATAGTTAACTTGGAGCTTTTGTAAAATGTTGACAAAAAACATCAAGCTTTTATTTTTGAATGATTTCAAACAGTTTAAAACTTTAATTTAGAAAATTATGAATTTGTCATTGTGCTGTCAGAGGTTGCCAAAGAATCTGCTGAATTGACTTGTTTTTATTTGGTCATCAGCCCTTGCTGTTCAGTCCTGTGTTTGATTCCTTTTTTTCCATATGAAACTTTAATTACCCTGATGAAAAGCATGTTGGAAGAAATAATCTGCTTTCTGGCTGAGACCCAAAACTAGACACAATCTAAGCTAAGATTAAATTCTCCATCCTAATTAAAACCAGCACAACTAAAGCAATCTCCTAGGTGTTTTGTAGTGTAGTTAATGAGCACATGATGTGCGAAAGTCCATTTGCTTTTATTGTTGCATCAAACAAGGTCTAGTTTCACTGACTGGCTTGAAGAGTATTTTCATGTTGCAAACATGGAGCATTGATTTAAAAAACACCTTCTACCACAGTTGTGTTAGTGAATCAGTGGTACAAATTAAGAGGATGTCATAAGTTTTCATTCAGTTTGTTTCTTTTCCCTCACTCTTCAGTTATCCTTCAAACTGACATGTCTTTGTCCATCTGATGAAAGTTCTCAGTAGACCGATCACTGGCAGACTGCACATTTTAACAAAAAGCATGCAAAGGGTGAAGCTCAATACACATGTGTAAGTTCAGATCGCGGTCTTTGATAAAAAAAAAAAATGCTGGCAGGAGGCAGAGCCCATGTTGAGTGCATTTTCCAGTGGAGGGGAATTGACAGGGTTGTGTGTTTTCATATGCACGTCTTGCTGCTGTGCTCACACTCAATGAGGTTTTTACTCTGAGCTATTCAGTGCCTGAGCTGAGCCACAAGAATCCCAACATATCTGTCCTGACAGTGTGTTGACACTTGACTGACCATACACTTTAAGAAGCATCTGGGTTCAGGTCAGACAGCCATTGGGGAGCCTTGTGGTCAGCCCCTAAATTAACCTGTGAGAGAAAGCCGCATTTCTTTCCGCTTACACTCAACTAAAAGAGAAAAGCAGCAGTTCAACGAGACTGCACCAAATCATCTGCAAAGTGTGGCTAATGTTTGTACTTGCACAAAATAATGGAGGAAATTAAATGGAAATAAATAAAGAAATAGATTCAGCCAACAATGTCTTACAAGAAGTTTCAAACTCCTTAATTTTTTTCATTTTGCAACATTGTGATATTGTTTGTGACAGAAAACAAAAAGGTAGTGAATAACTCTGAAATTGAAGGAAAAGAAACAACGATTCGTATTCAGTCAGATTTCAACTTATTTGTAATCACAGTACAAGTCCAGCTACTTTTTAAAGGCCCAAGAGGTTAATTAGAAAACATTGGAAAGTAAAAACACCATGAAAACAAAGGAAGACAGGAGAACTTTGTATAAACCAATATCCCAAATTTTTTATATTTGTAATTGAAAATGAGAAGGAAATGGTGCAACTGCAAATTCACCAAGAAATTAATGCTTAGAAAAATTGGAATACAAAAGTGGCAAGGAACCACTGCTCAACATGTCCACAAGTGGGGAAATCTGTTGACAAATCCCCCACACAATAAAAACTATTAGTTCTGGACTCCATAAATATGGCCATCATCAAATAAATGCAGTCATTGTGGCCATTACCCACAAGAAGAAAGCAGATGTTGAAAGAAAGCCAGAAGAAGATGTGGTTAAAGATCTGTGGAGTTTTGGCCAGATGAGATAAAACTGAATTTTTTGGAGTACATGCAAAATAATTTGTGTGGGGAAACTTCATCATGCGCATCATCCAGTAAAAAAACATTTCCAATGCATCATTCTTTTAGAGTGTATTTTTAGGCATGCACAGGGAAGAAAATGTCTTATAGATTTTAAACAATCACAACTACAACAGACAGGTTTGGGTCAAAGCTTACTCCTTTGTAGAAATACGCTAGTGGTAGTAAAGCTAATTGTAGAAATTTCAAACTTCTTAACAAACATTTTCCATCAAACCTGACGAGGCTAAGAATGTGGAAAACTGTTTTTTTTTTTTGTCATTTTATGTGCAGCAAAAAGGAGGCTGTATTGATTGAACAAACTAAATTCAAAAGCACACCAATCGTATCAGATTTATATTTGTAAAAAAATCAAAATCAAAATGCAGAATTATCCTTTAAAATATGCAATTTTGCACTGTGTTGTCCAAAATTGTCTTAGTATAACTCATCATAGGTGTTGTAAGTCATGCAAGATTGAGATTTATAGTGAATTTCAACTCATTTGTTAGTTAATCTGTTTTATTTTCCTCTGACTGCTGTCATATTGACGCTCTCAGCAACAGCAGGCAGCTATTTAAAAAAAAGAAAGCCCTTCAAACCTCTGTACACAGATGCTGTAAAAGGATGATTACTAGTGTTACATTTGCTCAGAAGAAAAAGTTTCCTTGCATGACTTAATAGCCCACAATCGGTTGTATAATGTAATGATTATCCCATAAACCTGTGATCTTGAATGTAATAAAAATGCTATCGTCTTTGTGAGAGTTTTTTGAGTGTGTTGCAAGCTGGAAACAAGATGAGAGCGGTCAAAGTGAACTAGTGAAACAGTTTGAGCTGGAAAAGATTGCACACATCCAGATGCAGACTTAAGAATGTTTATTGACAGCATAAACATTCTTTAAGGCTTTAAAAAATATATCTCGTGCTCAGTCTCACGCACATTTGACTTTTGAGGTAGATCAGTAGTCTTATGCTTGTATCCCACACTGTCCTTGCGTCACTCCTGCATGGCCTCTCACCTTTTCAGTGAGCCCACTCAACTGGTGGGCATGGGAAATGTAAAACTCCTGGAGCTTCTGTGGTAATTTATTTATTTATTTTCAAACTTTTTTTTTTTCATTTTTTCCATGCGATCGATGTCGACGGCGTCTGTGTTTCTCATCCGAAATTAAACACAGAGATACTTGTGAAAGTGAGGAAAAATAAAGAAGCTGCCATAGTTAGCGCAAGCAAAACCTCAAATTAGTATGGGGGCAAAAACACATTAGATGCACTAATCTTGTAGAATTATAGAAACTCTTATACAATAAGACAGATGCAAAGCAGAATGAGATTTAAGGGAAGTACTCTCTCAAACAAACATGCCTAAATTGCTAAGTCACAAACCCTAAGCATCAAATTCTGGCCAGCTGCTCCAAGTATAAAATACAAAATGTTTGCATGTGTTTGACATACTGATTTGCACTTATTTTGTGAAATCCAGCACATAAAAAAATGATCCCAGTAATTTTCTTCTCAGTTATGTTTTTGAATTTAAATCCAAAGAACTCTGTATCAGGCTTCATTTACATCTGGAGTCAATATGCATTACAATGTGTGGGCCAGTCTTCACAACGGGAGGTCAACAATTTTGAAATCGAGACCAAAAGACATATTAAAAACATATTTTAAGCACATCCATGTCATATTCATCTCAAAAAGCTCTGTGAGTGTTTTGTACTGTTCCAGGGTGTTTGCAATTTAAAATCTGTTTCTCAGTTTGTTTCAAGACCTGTTTGGGTAAATACACACGACCACAAGAGGTCAGCATCTGCCTTTAAATTCAGCTGAACAGAAATTAGAGCATGTGTCTTCCTCCTGCTCTGACTCAGACGGACATCCAGTCAAATTTGTTCTTTCTGAGAAAACCTGGAAAGGATCTGTTATCTTCAGACGGCCAACAAAAATGCTTCAACGGTGATGAAAAAAATTGTCTTGTCACAGAACGTCCTTCTGTAAGACAAAGGGTTTCTTGAAACAAATCCTTACGTTTTAATTTAAAGCACATCGACTAATCCTAACCCTGAACACATGTAGTGCTGAGTGAAAACCCCCCGCAAATCTGATTGAGTGTGTGTTGAAGACGTTCAAATATATGAGAAGCTGGTCCACAATAGTGAGGTAAATTATTGGCACTGACCTCAAATGCATGTGAAATGGTGATGACATTGATCCACAAGCAGAAAAACATCTCTAACAATTACTGAACCAGGAGAGGTTTTGGGCCCAGAGCTTTAAAATAAGCAAACTGAGGCATATTAACTGCATGTTAGCAGCATAACATGCAGAAGTAAGTTCATTTGACTTTTTGTAGAACTGTGAAACTGTTAAGCTTTTTGACACAATGTCTGATTGTTCTGCAATGGAGTGTCTATTTAAAAGTTATCAATGTATATAGTCAAAGTGTTCTTCTGCTGGGTTCAAAATAAAGGAATAATAGCACATTTTAAGCTGGAGGGAATGAAGTGATTTCATACTAAATATAAAAAAAATTGAGATTTACATTCTCCACTAAATGATGAGGAGACATCGCCAAACTCTTGCTCTAGATAAATAGAAAACATCTGGCACACACTTGCAAATTGCATCAAGTGCTGCAGCTTCTGGTTTCCTGCAGAATGTGTGTTTAGATAAATATTTGATTAGAGCAGAGAAGAAGTAACAGAGAGATATGTGTGTTGAAAGCCTCACCTTTGTGGATTGGTTTAAATTATAATTGGCCTCATGCGTGTTGATGAGAAACTGTCACACACTGTGAGTTCGTTTTATAGTGACATTAATTATGACCTGTTTAACCACACAGCTGAATGGGAATAACATTTAGCACTAAAGCAATAAAAATACTGTTTAATAATGATCTGCACGTGTGTGTTCTGAACTGGAATTCAGCATGCGTGTATGACTTCATAGTTCTTTCCTCAGCATTTGAAGGCAAAGATGCCAACTACAGTCAGTGGACATAAAAGGACACCCAGCTGTGAGAGTAGTAAAGCTAAAGCGATTCAATAAATGACAGAGTAAAGCGCCTCAAAGCTTTGTGAAGTCAATTTTTCTGCACTTCAAAGCTGAGCGTCAAAATTAACGCTATCCAGTCTGCTGATAGTCAGATCAA
>VMRN01000021.1:5334227-5443683 GCA_010277015.1 Poeciliopsis turrubarensis
ATGAAAGGGCCATATCTGTTGTCTGCATTGCTTAAATGTGCTACAATACCACACGTTACTGTTTTTCAATAATGCGTTGAAATCTTGTAGATTTTCAAAGCCTGTTTATTTGTGTCATATTTATAATTCCTAACTTTAAAAAAAAGTTTGCCTTTAGCATTCCACACAGCTGGACTTTTAGTCAGGATGATGTCAGATTTTATTTCATCCACAAATTCTGCAGAACACTTCAAGCTGTCATTGATGTTAAAAGTACCTGAACACAATATTAAAAAATTTGGTTACATATGTGCACTTGATGGAGTCCATTTTTGTAGTATCTTTTGTCGCTGTGATTTATAGAGAATCAACACAATTGCTTGTCAAGAAATGGCTTTACCGAACCACATGATGTTTTTGCATCATCATACACATACTTTAAAAAAAATTCTCAAAATCTTGAATTTATGAACATATGAAACTCCAAATTGTCTACAAGTCATGGCAGTTTAAGGGTTATAGTTTATACACTCTGACATTCAGTTGTTTCATTAATTTTCAGTTGGCTTCATGCTTATATCAACCTTCTAGAAAGTTTTCTTTCTCTGAAATCAGTGAGAGTTTATATGCCTGTGTGTTTGGCATCAATGTTTTGCTGACAAGCCTGCTCTTTCATTGGTTTGTCCAAATGTTCTGCGGCAAACTTTAAATGGGATAGGATATGGCTTTCTTTGGCAGTGGAGTTTAAGGTAGTGTGCAGTAGACCTGGCAGAGATAGCAAATGAGAACAATGCACAATATTTCGCTTTGAAACAATTGGCAGTTCCTGGTCTCTCTGCAGCTCTTGCACATCTCTTCTGATTATTTTTAGATACTCTCACTGAAATCAAGCAAGAAGCACTGACTCAATAAGGTCGCAATAGCTCTTATCTCATGCAAATCAACAAATACTTCTTGTGTGACACATAGCTAATATGAAACCATCATCAATCCAGATTAGAAATCGATTGGTACTGATAGGGAAACTGGATTCTTTAAGTTAAGATTTCAAATGGTTTCTTAGGGTTTTAGGTCCTTTTGGTGTTTCTTTCTTCTCTTATTCAGTACTCCCTTTGTCCACCCATCTGTCATCAGTGGGAAGCGGATAAAACACAAGAGTAACCCGAGATGGGTCTTTAATTAATCAACAAAGAATAAACAGCTGAGCTGTTTTTGGTCATACTAAATTAGAAGGTTTTTCTGTTCTGTTGGAGAAAGTCAGAACACTGGGAATGGACTGATTAATGAGAAAGAATGACTTTCAAAATAAATAAGCTTGATTTCACTGATATATCCTGTCTTAGATTGTTTTAAGTAGTTATTGTAGAACAAGTTGTGTTTATGCAGAATTCATAAATATGATTAGCCATGGATAAGATCAGAGAAATGTTAGTGATACTGTGGTGGTTGGTGGACAATGGGTTGATCTGTGAGTGGGCTGATCAAGTCCTCTTTGATTGTGTTGGTGAAGATCAACTGTTTATATCTGAAGGTCAGATATGTCTCAAAAATCTGATAATCATCAAAACACAAAAAATACTCAAACACAACAGGAATGTTCACAATGGCAGTCTGAAGAAGAGTATTTCAAACACTAAGTCAGTATATAAATTCCTTTATAAGAAAGATCCAGGCATGTTAATAGTGAAACTTGTTTGTGAACACTTCAGAAAAATTAAGGCCATAATAAACCAGCTTGCTCTGATTCTTGAGTGGTCTGTTTTAAAAAACTTAGAAAAGAATAAAGAGTGAAATCAAACAAGACACCAAGCCTTAAAACAAACCTGGTGTGATACAATGAAGAGTGGACCACATGACATTTTGGTGATAATGCATGGAGGATATCCTCATTAAAAAAAAAAGCAAATACATCCTCCCCTAATTGCCTGGCTTTGTGACTTCCTGGACTTCAAGCATCCTCATTCTTCAAACCCACCACATATCCTGTGTGTTTTGTTCACAGTAACAGCCTCACAAAATCTACAAGACAAACTCAGAAAACGTTACATTGAAAACTTTTTTTCCCCCTTTTGTTTCCATCCATTAATTGTCAACACCTGTTTATCCCAACATTTCAGTGGTCAATAAGGAAGAGGTGGAGAACACCTTGGACAGATCTCCAGTCCATGACAAAGCAACACAGAAACACAAAGGACAAACAACCATGCAAATACAATTGTCTAAGGGCCATTTGAGGCCACTTAACGTAACAGTCACAGACTTGGTCTATGGGAGGAAGCTGGAGTGCGGGTAATAGCACACACAAATAGATATCTGTCTTTTATGCAACAAACGCCATTTCTATTGCTAATTTGTATTACCTGCCAATGGGAACAAAAACTAAATTGAAAGGCCTTTTCTGTGTTTTTTTTCTCCTTAACAAGGGTGCTCTCTGTAGTTTAAAAATGTTGAAACTTGTGAGAACTCAACTGGATTATTCACCTTGTACTAAGATTTAATCAATTACAATTCTGTTTTTATCAATCCTACATTCTTTCTTGAAAATACATGCAAACACGAGCATAAGAACCACATGGATTTAAAACCAGCTTCAAAGCAACAATAAATAAACTCAAACCTGGAGAGAGATTATCTGTCAGGTATACGTGGTCAACAGATTTAAAATCTTTTTAGTTCTTACGGCGTCTCATGGCAAAACAGTTAGTTAGTTAGTTAGTTAGTTAGTTAGTTAGTTAGTTAGTTAGTTAGTTAGTTAGTTAGTTAGTTAGTTAGTAGAAGCATATTTAGTACAAAATTCATGTAAGACTGAATGTTGCTTTAATGAGCAAGAAGTTTATAATATTTTTAAATGATCAATAACAAACACATAACAGTTTATTGAAATACAATAGAACACAAGCAAATCAGCCTTAGCAATAAAAACTTCTAATTTCTAAAGAAAATGTAAATTTTTCTGTAAATATTTTTATATACAATTATTTTCACAAAGGAGAGAAAATAATTAATAATGTTGTTTCATGTGATATTTTTGTTTTAGAACTTGTTCAAAAAATAAATTTGAGGTGAAACTGAGTTTTATTTGCAATTTAAATCAAAAGAGAAAATAAGATTATTGTGCAAATGCAGTTTCTTTGTTGCATACTTTATGCCACTAAACATGGTTCACTGCCTAATTTAAATAAAAAAGTATGAATTTTTACTTTTTAAAAATTCATAAATTGGAAAATACATGTTCGCTTTTATTTTCTTACACTATATTTTTATATTGATAGAGAAGATAGTTTTGTACCAATATATTGAGGCTGATTAGAATTTTGCAGCTGCTGAAGTACACATTTTGGTAAAGGGCCTTGAGACATGAATTGACAGTAGATAAATAAATTGAAATGAAGGTAATTGAATTGAAATATCTGTAAATTTAATCAAAAATAAACTTTCAGTGAAAAACTTCAATTTAACATTTTCCTTAATACATAATGCAGATTAAATCCTCCACTTTTTCAGGCTACTTACAAAAAGCCCACTTCTGCTGAAACATTCTCTGTGCTTGAATAATTCAATATTGCTCACTGTCTGCTCTTGTTGTGTGCTGCATGGTTAAGAACCAGTGAAGGGGAAAGCTCAATGCATGGGGACACGGCTTGTTTTCTACGCCGGCAGCCAAGCGTGCATCTCTTATGTAACGGTGGGGGTTGGATGGCCAAAACACATCATCCACTGCAAATTAAGTCATGTTGCCTCATCATCGATGCTCTCACTTATCCACACTTGCAGTTCAGAAGGTTCCCAAGCTTAAGAATGGCCTAAGTTTTAATCACCGGTTGATGGTATCCTACAAACAGATCAGATTTTTAACATGCAAATTTGTATAAACCTTATCTTTCCCATGTTAATAATAACCAATTACTCTGAAATTCTTCTCCAGAATAAGTAGAATTTTGATGACTTTGTGTCTCTAATATGTAGGTTTATTAAGCACTGGCTCAGGACTATACATGTGTAGATTTAATTTGAAAGAATTATGTGCTACATTGCTGGTATAGAAATTATATTTCCATACCAGAAATGATATTTCTCTGCTGGTAGGGGTGTATTTTCCAGGCTCATAGTGTCATTCACAGCACAATCAGAGTGTTTCCTGATTATACACTGCATTTATAAAAATGCACTGTATATCAAACATGACTTCAAAGAAATTTGACTCTGCCTCGAATTTAGGCCTCTGTGTCTTTAAGAAGCTCAGGCTATTTCTGACAGGTCGCCTTCAGCACATCATCATCTCATTATGCCATTTACAACCTTCCTCATGAGCATTGGACTGAGTTTTCAATGAAAAGCTCTGACAAGCAGTTTTACCGGTTGTTTACTGATGATAACGTTATAACACAATATAAAGCTCAAAAAAGTTGATACCACCTGTTCAGAGAGAAAACTGAGACCTTGTATGTAACGAGACACATAAAATATGAATGTTCAGTTTGTAACTGTATTATTTAGAACAACATGCAGCCATCAAGTCTTTTTCAGTTGTACATGCATCCATTACACCTTTCTTAAAGTGTCTCAAAATAATTACAAAAACATTTGTGTTGATATGTTTGTAAATGTATTGCATATGAGCTTTTTGGAGGTTGCTTGGTATTAAATATTTATGTTTGGACAGATAGGAACAATGAATTTCAACAACCTGTTATTTTGTGGATTTTTTTTTTCATTAGTGACTTCAAGTCTTTTTGAAGTTATTCAAATGAACTGAAATAATCTCCCTCACATGCATAAGCAGGCATCAGACAGCTGACCTTTCATAATGGTAGGCAGACAGAGTATAAACCCCAGGGATGAGTTAAAACCCAAATATTTCCCAGAGGAGCTGAAATGAACTGAACATTAATTTTGCCAGTTTTACCAGAAATATGGCTTAAAATGAAAAGTTCACTGTAGGTTAGTGTTTTCATAGTTTTCTGTTATGTTACCTTTGGGCAACGGTTGAGCTACACTATGAATAGGCCAGTATTGTAAGGCAACACAGGACAAACAACCATCCACACACTCACAACAAAGTACAGCTTTTTATATAACCTAACAACTGTGTTTTTGGACTGTGGGAGGAAGCTGGAGAACCCAGAGAAAACACATGCCTACACAGGAAGAAGGTGGAAACCCATAGACAAAGTCCCTTTTCAGGATTTGAACCCAGGACCTTCTTGACCCCAAGCAGCAGTGCTACTTAAATGTGGTGTGCACAGTTTTTCACATGACTATATTTGTCCAGTTCAATAGACTTTCACCACACTTGATTCAACAGAGATGCTAAACATCTTGGAAGGTTGTCAGAACGTCATGCTGACAGGAAGAGGAAATTGCACGTTTTCCCATAATTGAGCATGCTTAATGATAACATGGCATCTTGTTTCTCCCACTTCTTTGCCTGTTTTTTCCCTGCAGTGGGGCAAAACAGACAAATAAAAACCTTTTGATTTTTCGTATCAGTCTGGATAGATGAGTGTTCCCTGTTAAGATCACTGGATAAAAGACATTTACTTTGGATCGACACATTTTTATTTGGACTTAGCTATTTCTTATGCCTTTTGTATAATTGTGTCCTGTCTCCATTTCAGTACTGGTAGAAGTTTATCGATAATCAGAATGGAAATGCTTCCTCGATAAAATTAAAAAAAGCACACTTTTGACATAAAAAGCTTAAGAAACGTTTGATAATCCAGGCATAATGTTTTATGACAAATAGAAGTTATAATATTAGTTTTATTTCAAAAGAAAAACATAACTTGTTAATCTATCAATGAATACAAAATTAGTCTTTTTTTTTTTTTGGTTTCTTTTTACTGGGAGTATCTGTTTTCAACAAAACAGTCTTCTTTTTAGTTCTTCCAGGCACATTCCTCACAAGATCAGGTCAAATTTCAGTGAAGTCGCTTTCCTTATGAAAGACTCAACTCACAGCTCTGCTGGCAGATACCTCATGTACTTTCTTCAAATTAGAAAATGATCAGCAATTCGCATTTATTTCTTTAAAACTTCGTCTCTTCTCATCTGCTATGCAGTAGCTGATGATATCACAAAGGGGGTTGTATATCTGAAACAAACAGACCAGCCCTGTAAAGTTAAGAAATATTTTTGTTGTATGATTTGAACAACAGCAATGATGTACTAACTTAAAAGTCAGGTTAACCTTTGTTGAATACTTTGGGGTTTTTTTTAAAGATTTTGTACAAAGGCAATCCAAATATGATGAGCACATTCATGATATGTGACACAACTTATGAAACATTATAGTAATAAGTATTTTACATAAATTTCCTCTACAATTTAGAAGTAGACTCATACATGACTAAATAAAAGATGGTTTCAAAGTGAATAATAAGAATCAGTGAAACCACTTTGACTGTTTTGTTCGTCACCACCCTGAAAGCTGAAATGCAGCACGCTTGATAAGAATCAAGTGTTTGAGTTGCTGGTTAATATTTACCTGCTGTGTTGATACTGTGAACTGATGGCATTCCTGAAATTTTGCAGCTCAATAACCCCAGCTTATGAGAACAAACTCAGGCCTCGTCACACGGTACTTGATGTTCTGTATTTGCTGATCAAAGAATAATTTCTGTAGCGTGAACTTTAAGTATCACTGAGTGCAGTTATTATCTCATTTGTTGTAACAAAGAGGCTCAGAAACAGCATTCTTCTCTTGAATGTAATATTGTGGGACACATGAAAATGTATATCTTAATGGTGGATGTATTATTTATTGGTCCCATTACATTTTTTCTTGTTTTATCTTTGAAGTTGGGGACTACTAAAATTATCAAAGAATATTTGTAGTTATTGATTACTATTTCGGTTCTGTGAAAGCACATTTCGGATAGCTATTTTCCATCAGTGTTAGGATGGATTAACTCACCGACCTATTTTTTAAAGAAAAAAGTAGCTGTTTTCAGTCGATTTTGAAAAAGAGTCTGATTAATTAGACAACATAGTGTGGGTATGTGCGGAGAGCTTTTATGTTTTAAGTTATTTTATTATTTTAAAAATATGAGTTTGATTTGAATGAAATTTTCTTTTTCTCATAATGTTTTTTCTTTCTTTCTTTATTTTTTGCTGTTTACATAATTTAAAACATGTTCCATCTTAACTGTTAAAGACATCAACTTAAAACATAAATTATGGAGCTCCATATATCATTGCAATTTGAAAGATGAAAACAATTTTTGCATGTTAAATTTTTAGTTGTTCACAGGCCTCTGTCTTGGAAACAGTCTGCATCTCATCAGTCAGAGCACATCAGTGTCCAGCATTTGTGTGACGTTCACTGGCCTGCAGCCATTACTTTTGCTCAACAAAAATGTCATGTGACATGACAGGCAACAAAGCCCACTTTGCAGCAGCGAGCGAATAAGAGAGTGGTGTGCTTGTTGGGAACAAAAAAAAAAAAAAGGCTGGACAAAGATATAGAGCCAAAATGAACCTGATGTAAATTTGATGTTTAAAAGAATAAAAAATAAACTCAAAGAAATAGTTTCCCAGGAGGTGTAAGATGATCTGAGCGGAGTTATACAAAAAAGTTCTCTGCAAAATGGGATGGAAAGGTTCATTTTATGTTCTGTTATCCAGGCCACCGACCTCACAGTGGTGGAGTGCCAGTTACTGTACTTTATCTGAACTGGCAGGAAGCACACACAGAGCCTGTTTTCCTTTGCAGTGGCATGTGTTTCTCACCTGATCCCTTCTGGCTCTGTCCAGACAACACAGACTTGTTATTTGCACTGCTCTGGATAATTCAATTGCATATATTGCTTGCCAATGGCAAGGAATTTTTTTTTTTGTCCACAATTAAATCGGACTGGACAGAAAAAAGAAAAACAGAAAAAAACTAATTGACCTTTAAAATGTGAACTCCACTTCAAGGCTTTGTGTCTTCAGGGGAAAAAAAAATTAGCTGCTTTAAACTCAAATGAAAAAATTATGTTTGTAATGGCTCAACAATCTTGAGAGCTCTGTATGTTTTTCAGACCTGTTGGGAAAAGGAAACTGTGATTCATGTTTGTACTATGCCTGTCTCTTTGTGGATGATTTCCTCTCTTTGGTTAATCCTGTTGTTGCACGGTGGAGAAAGGTTTCCGTGAAGAAGCATTGACCCTCCTCTGTGGATCATCTTTTGGACATTTGCAAAGTTAAGCTTTTATACATGTAAAGCGAGAAAATTGTCATTTTTTTTGATAAACAACAAAGATATAAAAACTATTTTGTTCTGTACAGCTATTTTCAAAGACATTATTGCAAAATACACCCTTTTCATTTTATCAGCTGTTAGAACTAAACTATGTTTTAATTAAAAAAATATTGCAGTTGGTATAATTATTTTTAAAGATCAGCTCTTTCACAACAATTTTAACAGCAACAACAACAAAAATCTGTGAAAATTACTAAATGACTGAACCAAAATAAGATTTCAGAATTTTTTTTAACCCAATTTATAAATTATCTTAAAAATATTCATATTTTAGAGTTCCACCACAAGATCTCCTGGATGTTCTCTGAAGCTTATCTTTCCCGGATGGAAAGTAATTGTTGTTTATGACTCACTTTCATGACGGTGCTGGACTAAATGGGCGGGTTTGGAGTTTGCACCTTATAGTAAACCTCCATAAAGCAGCAGCTCGCGCGCGCAGAGGAAGGCGCTTGGTGTCCGCGTTTCCCTGTTTTGCGGGTCAGGACAACAGCCTGCCGGAGTTCCCGTAGGATTAAACGCTCGGATCGCAGTAATCCGCCCTGAGACGAGAGCTGGCCGGCGGGAGGAGCTTCAGGACCCGGCAGGTTTGGGGTTGGCTTGGAGTTTTCCTCGTGGAGTCTTAGCGTGACGCATGCGCCTTCACCCCCCCCGTTTCTCCATCCCCACGGCACAGAGGGAACTTGAAGCGCTACCTGCTTAAAGGCGCCGCTGGCTGTCATACACAGTGATAGACGCTCTTTCCTCATTAACCCCTAAAACAGAAAGTTTTAAAGGGAAAACAAACATTGTGTTATTCTGTTGAAAGAGGCGGAACTGTGAGATAAATCTAGAAATAATTCTATGGGGAGGGATTAGGTCCAATTACGAGGAATAAGACCGCGTGCTGCTGCTAGAGATGCGGAAACAACAGCAGTTGTCGAAGTCTGGATTTTGGTCCATGTAGGATGCATTTGTGAGCGAGGAGCGGCATGTCCAAGTTTAAGAGTGAACATGCTCGAAGTTGGACTCAGAGGACATGAAGTTTTTCTGCCCGGGATGTCCTCCGTGCTATGAATCGACTCAGTCTCTTTCCACTCCTCGGAATTTACGGGTTTTCTTTGGAGCCGAGCCACCATGTCAAAAGTCATTCAGAAGAAGAACCACTGGATAACAAAAGTGAACGAGAGCGCGGTCATCCGGGACGAGAACGGGGAGCTGAACGTGGAGCTGCACGGCGGAGCGGAGAACGGAGAGTTTGCGTACATTGGACAGATCAGAGAGGATGCTGTGGTTTATCAGGACGGGAAACTGTCTGCGGGAGAACTGCTGCTTGAAGTTGAGGGGCTGTCAGTGTCTGGATTACCTCTTTATGACATCTACACTGTAATCAACTGCTGCAAAGGACCTGTCAGGCTAAAAACTGTTCGTCAAGGTGAGTCCTGACGTAAAATTCACCGGCATGAATCCAGGGGCGCCTACAGAAAGTTTTGATGGGGACCAAATCTTTTGGTGACACATGTAAATCAAAAGCCCCCTAGAATTTAGGAAGCTTAGGTTTCATACATTGTTTATAATCTAGGTCCTATTTAAAATAACAACAACAAAGAAACAAAACGGAAACAAAACAGAAATAAATCAATCTAGCTGTTTTTATGTAACTTTTGAAAGCTCTTCTTCTTCAAATGTCTTTAAGGAGATAGCTCATTGTGGGTAATTTTCCCTTCCAGGGCCATAATCAAGAAATGGTAATAAAAAACAGCACTGAAAGCTTTCCAGAATGTGGCTTAAAATTCCCAATTAATGATGATGTTATGTCTGGAACGCTGATGTCTGGCAAAATTGTATAACACAATGTCCAGCCAGGAGGACATGAGTGATTGCAACGTCTAAAGCTCAAATTTAAGTTCATAAAGAATTCAAGAGATTTATTTAATGGTTTTTTTTAGAAAATCTGGCAAAATTCTATTGGAGATCTAATAAATTGGGATTTAAAAGTGCTCTGTGGCAAGCCAATCATTGCTGTGAATCACAAAGTTGCAAGTAACAAAACGGTGACAAAAACTAATTTGTTGCACTTCGATTTTGCAGCACTCAACTACTTCTCTATCTCAGCTGCACATTGTTACAAGAATGTGCAGAGACATGCATAAGCATAACTCTTTTATCAGAAAAGGCTGCTTTATGTTAAGAGCCATTGAGCAACTATGTAAGACTCACTTTTTTCCACATAACCAATCAGTTTTACTGGTGGGAGTCTAACTGGACTACAGTAATGTCACAGACAGAACAATTTTCTGAAGACATCATCTGTTCTGTAACTTACACTTCATCAGTCCACTTACAGTTAATTTCATTCAGCAGTCACATTAATCTAATGCCAAAGACATTGGAAATGTAAGACGAAAGAAAATACCGACCTACTTTTGGATTCCACCTAAAACAATCACTTATCTTTATTTGGCTCAGACACAGGAAAAAATAGTAGCTAAAACTATTTATTGTCACAAAACATTCCTTGGGAATGGCTACAAAGGAAGGTTGCTATCTTAATGCAAAGTGCTGATCTTAGCATGCACTTAAGATTTCTGTATTATTTAGTACTCTTGGGGCAAAAATGTATCAAATGAAAAAGTATGAAAGAGAAGTCAACCTCCTTATTCCCGATTATATTCATAGAGCTGACTGATGTTTTTTGTGCCGGGTAAGAGTGAGGTAGAAGTTTTTACTTTGTTGCTGTTCAGCTTCCAAGAAGCATAACCATTTGAGATATTCCTGTTGAAATAAGTTTTGTAGCAATCTGTTCTGTGAATCCCATGACAGATTTCCAGTAATTACTGACACAACATCGTCATACATACATGGCTGTATTATCTTATATTAGTTGCTTTTAGTTTATTTATTCTAGTGCACTTGTAAATCCTCATTCTCTTGCTTCATCCTAATTTGTAGCATTGCATCTAAATGAATTTTATCTCAGGTATTCATTGTTCTTTCCCCCATATGCAGTGACATATAGTAGCTGTGAGATCCTTAGGGAATTTTTTTTTTTGGTTGCGTTGTTGCAAATAGCACAGCATTATGATTTACAAACTGTTTATGATGCGAGTGAAGCACAGAAGTGCTACTACTGCTGCTCCTCCCTCCTTGGCAGCCTGGAGGAAATGAGCTTTGACATGAAGCTGCTCTGACAGTCATCCTGCCCTCATTTGTTCAACATTGCCAAAGCCACAGTGGGTCATACTTAAAGGGTTACAGCTTAGACCACTTACTTCATTACTAAAGCAATAATTGTGTCGAAGCAATTCACCGCAGTGATGTGTGATTTAAGACAGAGCATGGGTATCTGGAAATTTCTCTGCCAGTGGCTGACAGCATCTTACAGAATATGTGTTTTTGTGTCATTTGGACCAAAAGCTTTAATCTTATTTTTTGATGTTGCGTGCGTTTTGAAATATCAGTCAGCTTTGGTGATATCTATGAATGCTGCCTTCAATAGATGGCCTGCTCAGCGCTTAAATTTGCTTGGAACTTTCCACTTTTTGTTTTGTTTTTGATGATGTGAGGTAAACTGTTGCCCATCACAGCAAGACACATCTAATTGGGGGCAGTCGTTATTGTGCAGTTCCTGCTTGTGTATTGAGGCAGCTTGACCTATTGCTTCCAGCTTGCTGCATGTGCATCTGTCTGTTAGATGCCCAGAGGGAGAACACAGCCTTAAAGATATTATCCTGTGGTCTGTGTGGTTTTTTTCACTTGTAAAATGTGCACTGATTATAAAACATAGCGTGGTAAGAAAGTGTGGGTTTCCGCTGCACGATTTTATATGCTTATAGTTGATAAAAAGCACTCTGAAGGAAAAGATTTCTAATTTTTTTTGTTTGTATTTGGGTCAGTTGCGTCACAAAATGGTCAAAGATTGAGCTAATAATCTGCTGTTGGTCACTATTATAGCAGGCAAGAGATTTCTGAGAGATCTGAAACATTCGAGTTGTTTTTCAGTTGCAAGTGCTTCAGCGTTATGCGTTTGAACCAGAGTTGACTCCAGTGAACCTCGAACCTAAATGGATTCTCCTCTGAGTGGAGATGTCATGATCTGTCAAACTTCCTGTGTTGTTTTGTTCTGTATGCAAAGTGGATAACTGTTTGCTATGCACTGATATTGCTCTTCTTTTTCTCTGTCCCCCTTGCATCCTTTCTCTTTTCGTTTTGCATCAGTTTGGAAAAATATCCCTCACCTCCTCAATTTGTTTCTCACACAGCTGCAGCACACACCTCTTACTCATCTAAGAAAGGCTGAAGAAGTTGAGAAAAGTATAACATTCCAATAGGGTTATTTAACAATATTGTTGTTTCCATTTATGTCATTTTTTTTGTAAATCATAAGTTCTATCAATTTACTTTTTCTTAGGACAGTTTAAATATATTTAAGTTAGTTTAGAACCAAATCTGTGATACATTTTTATATTTTAATTGCTTAGATTACTTTGCTAACCTTTTAGACCCTCCCATTAATTTAAGTGGTTAAGTACACACCAGATGTGTGGTGGAGGTTTTGTTTGGCAGATGTGCAGTGGGGTGACGGGAGGTTTTTGTAAAATGTTTGGAACACCTTTTGAACTTGAAACATCAAATTAAGTTAACTCCCATTTTCAACTAAGTTGTAAGAGATTTTTAGAAATTGTTTTGTCTATGTGTTTGCAAGAAATAAAGTATATTTTTAAATGTTTTTTTTTTCCAAACAATCGAGTCAGAAGTACGTACAAGAACCAAACCACATGTTGGCACCCTTTTCTTTAAATTTTGTTATTTTTGAACTAAGAAGGCAGCGACAAAAGCAATAGAAATTTAAATGGAAACTAACTCATTTTTAATACTGACCCTATAAATGGCATAAAGGGTAGTCAGATGTATTTTTTGTCAGCAGTTTTATTGCATAGCACCTGGAACACAGAATAGCCACCTATTATAGGCCCTTCATACTGCAATCAGGGCTGTGAATTGATATTTTGTGCAGCCCCATGTTTCTTAATCATTCCTCCTCTGTATTCAGTGCATTATGTGCATTCCAGATGTTTCTATTTTATGCTTGGGTTTCCAGCAACCAAAAAAATCAAGACAAGTGAAGCAGAAATGCATAGTGACATAGTAGAACTGTCTCTGTTTATTTTTCCAGTTTTAATTTTTAACTCTTATTCAATTCTGTTCATATCTGCAGCCTTGTAACTCTCCTTCCGTGTTAGATGTTATTTTCATGTTTCTCTGAAGAATTGGATGATACCACACTTTTGCAGGAAACAATGTTGTCGCTGAAAAGTGTCTTATTTGAAAACATTAACATGTCTATATGTTTCCATTCAAATTTGGTAGAAATAATTTTGTAAGATTTGTGATAACAAGAGTTCAACTGCTTTAAGGCAGAACACTCCATAAGGAATGCAACATTTGATTAAAATGTCCAAATACAGGGACAGAACAAGAAAAATACAAATCTAAAAGAACAACATATTTAAAATAAATTTGATTAGTCTCCTTATGGATGATATGAATTCATCTCGATTATATCTGAATTTCACAAGTTACCAGGACAAACAGAAAAACAAATTAAGGTAATCTGTTTTATCAATGATGAACTTTATTTAAAGGGAGTTTGATTAATTATATGCTGAAAAGTCTGTGGAACAGCTTTACTTTACTGTTTAGGTTTTCTGTTTTCAGTATTTCACTTCTGGTGTGTCGTGCTTATTCAAATGGAGTTTCTCACAGGAACTTTTGCTGCATTTGATAAGGCAAGCAGTACCTCCTCTGGTGGAAAATCATTAACCATGTTATATAACTGCTGTTTTCAGTAAGTGCAGTAACTTTGTCTTTGTATGTCATGTCCACAAAGAACGTTTGACCTCTGGAATTGAAGTTTCATCACCTGTTCCCAAAACATCAAACTAATACTGTTGCACGATTGTTCGATTTATCCAGACCAAGCTTGTCGCATAATTTTGTTTTCGGTTCCACTTACAGTTGTCTAAATATTCTTTCCTTCAATTGAAAAGCTTCCCAAGAAAGCAGCAAAGTTCTGAGAAGTGACATAAAGGATATCCTTGTCCATCTGTCGTCAGTTTCTTACATGAGTCAGCAGATTTTCCTTCTCTAATTAAAGGAGGGAATCTGCTTTGACTGTATGAGCAGCTCACAAGACCTCCTTTGTGCTTGGCAATCTGCGAGGCTCCCATGCACAACCAGGAAGGGTTTAACTATCCAAGCTGTCCCAGACCAGATGACAGATCGGCGAGACTGATGTGATCGCTGTCCTTTCTTTTCCAAACAGATGTGGCTCATGTTACATTGGCCTGCACCACCTGACTGGTGCAGGAGGAAATGGTATCAGTGTGTGCAAGTAGGCAGCTTCGTGCTGTTGTGCTTCACAGGTGTGTTTTTCTGGAAGATAAATGCAAGCTGGAAAGTGACATAGAATTGTGTGGCCTTGTTGTACTGACTTTAATGTTTTGAGATTTGCTGCGTGTTTGTAGTTTGACCACATATTCAGATTGGTTGCATAGTTGTGACTTTAATTATGTGTAGAGAAAATAAGATAGTTCTGCCACCTGATTGGTTTGTGGATTTTATCTTGAAGTCTTCTGTTCAGGATTCAGACTCCATATTAGAGTTGTGCTATTAATAAAAAATAAATGACTAAACTTCTACTGTCACTCAAATCTTCAAAGGTTTTTTAGTGCAATGGTAGTTCCTGATATATACAATGTTTTCTTTTCTGTCACCAAGACACTCCTCTAGGAATGAACTGCTGTGAGATTCTCTAAAAAAAAATCATTGAGTAAAAACATGGTCTTTTATTGCTTTCTTTTTGATTAATGTCACTCCTTTATTTTGGGAAAACATCAAAACTAAATAAAAACATATATATATATTTTAATAGCTAACTTAAAATATGATAGAATATCTTTTCCTTCCCAGACTGTTGTCACATTATATCAAATATTTTTTATTGTATTCACACACAAGCCAAATTCATGACAGTCAGGTAAAGTCCAAAGAGGGAGTGTTATGGAACATGTTGACTCCTTTTCTTTATCATGATTAAATCAGTTTCAGTTGAAACTTTTATTATTCCCTTTGACGTTTCGTGGCTTTTATTGATGTGTGAATGCTGTGCAGCAGGTAGCATTGCTTATTGACATAAACAGTGTGTGCTCTTAAAAAAGGTCCCAGGAAAATGTGAAAATATGTAAGTTTGAAAAGATCCACTGTTGGAACTTTCCTTTAGTAGTTAAATTACTTTGGAAGCTTTTATCCAGGAGTTTTTGTCTTCTTCATGTCAAATGGATGAGTTGACATCCTGAGTTCCCGCCTTGAACCCGAACTCAAATAAAGGAAACCAGGCCAGCTCTGTGCATACCGTAGATTCCAGAGAGTTGGGGCGTTCACTGATGATACATAGTAGAATTTACACAAACAATCTTCAGTTGAGTCTGCCTTTTCCCCTTATTCATCCCAAATTTTCTTAGTTTGGTCATCTGTCTTAGAAGTAGGGGAGAGGTTTGAGAGGTGATTCTTAACAGTATCCCTTTAATAATTCAAGATTTTAGGAGTGTCAGCACTTATCCTGCTAAGGGCAACTCAAAGTGCACACCAACCTTGGGGTCACGAAAATGCTGACCCAGAAGGAAAGGGATTAATCAATAATAGGATTATTGACATATGGGAAAAATATATGTGTTATTGCTGTTAATAACAATGATCAAATCTTAACATTAATTTTTGTATAAAGTCAATATGTAAGGAATTGAGAAATTATCCATTTTAAAATTTTTTTTTTTTGCCTAGGAACATTTCTCTCAACCCTAATATTTAACAATGAGGTTCCTATATAGAGACTGGGTTTTATGTAAGGATGCATGAATATTTTCCATGGCGCTCTTGCATCATTGTAACATCATTGTATCTAATGCACAAAAATAATTGGGGTGGCTCTCAGTGGATAAAATAAGAACAGAGACAAAATAATTTGAAAATGACACAAGTGTAATTTTATTTTGACTGGTTGTAATGATCTGTAGATAAAGCTATATTGATATAGTTTCAATTATTTTAGCGTTTCCAGATTAGATAAATTTGAGTGATGTATGCAATTTCTTCCAGGTGTTTTTATGATTGTCAGTAGCTTTTGGAGTATTTTTGAGGTAGATTATATGAAAAACTTTTAGATCTTTTCTGTAGTGGATCTGTTCCTGAAAGCATATTAGTTGCCATTCTCAAACAGTGCTAAATGAAAATGCAGTGCATCAAGAAAGTATTACAGTGCTTCATGTTATGCACACTTACTTATGTTACAAATTTAATATAGCATAGCAACATAGCAAAATGTGAAGTACAGTGGATGCACTGTAACTGACTGCTGGCAGTTACAGTGGGTCAAAGACTTGATAAGAATACTTCAAGGATTTTCTTTCTCCTTGCTTAAGTCATCAGATATGATAAAACAGCCAGCTCACAATGAGATGATAAATGTAATTTGGTTTATGAGCATCCATGGCGCAATGTTGGAAAAACAGTAGAAAACTGAATGTTTTACTGTGACTTAGAGGGAATAAAATTAATGATTCACTTAAGTGTTTTACACTTATGTGCTTACTTCACCCTTGATTATGATAGCCAAAGATTCCTTGTGAAACCTCAGAAGATGCCGAGTTAGAGTAGAGCCCCAAAGATCAGTTTATCTGAGTCTCTGTTACTCTCTAGGAAAGAACATGTCCATTTAAAAAAGATAGCTTACCAAATAAATTTGCCCATGTCTACTCAGATAAAAAACTATAAAGTTTAAAACAACTGGGACAAATGGAGATAAAATAAAAATTACATATTGAGCCAATAAATTAGACCAACATTAGGCATACATTTTTAATTGCAGAGAGCAGAGGAGAAAATATTAATATATACTAATATATAATAATATCCTGTTGCTGAAATGTATATTTTTGGAAACAAAATATCATTAAGAACATGAAAAATCTATTTTTTGACTAAAAGTAAGATTTGTGTTTTACAACATAAGAATGAACTTGATTTTATGAAATAGCTAAATGATCTATTAATAGTTGTTTTTTTTTTTTTTTTTTTTAAAGAACAAGCCAAAGATTCCTGATTACACACAATTATAATAAGTCACTTAATGGTCTTTCTTATTTTTGAAGCACATTTTTCAATGCCTGCCTGCATGTTTTAGATGTTTCCCTCATAACTGATTAACAGGGATTTGCTGCATTGCAATCATCTGTATCAGGAGTGGAGAAGCAGATAAACATATAAAACAGGCAGGGTAGTGTGCCCTGAGGACCAACGTTTGAGAAAACACTGCTTTAGTAGCCCTGAAACTGGAACAAATTGATGGTCTCTAGGTTAATATTAAACCTCAGTTTACATGCATTTGTTTGCCTGAAGGTGGATTATTTTAGTTGTGCAACTGCTATGCGAGTCAATTCCGTATGAAAAGCACTGGTAAAATATTTTTAAGTTTAAAATGTTAATCTATTTGTGTTCCTGTAAATAACACCATTTGTTGATTTATAAACTAACAAAAGTATTTTAAAGTGTAATTAACTCCCGGTATGAACAACTGACAAATCCAGCGATTTATTTATTTATTTATTTTTTTTCTGTCTGTAGAGACTTTTATGGTGTCAACTCTGTGCAGTTCGACTGCAGCCCTGCTCAGTCCTGAGCGAGAGCGTTAGTGCTACTGTGAACTCCTTCTTCCCAAGCTTCGCAGTCAGTCTGACATCCATCCTACAGTATATCGTCGCTGATAGTTAGAGCAGAGAAGACCTTTCTTCACATTGCAAATCGTTCACACATTTGTGAAGCTGAGCATGGCCATGCTCGTATTCCAACTAGACTGGGTTCTGTTGTTGCTGAAAGGCTTTTAGACTCAAACTGTGTTTCAAAAAACTGTACTGCATGAGATAAAGCCTTGCCATTATAAGCAATAGGAGAATTCAACTGCTAATTAAACAACTTCACATAAAAAATGTCAAAATTTGTACAGAACATAGGTCTGTGGTATACATATAGATGGAAACCTGAATAGATGGTTTTGTAAGTAAAAAAAAAAAAGAAAAAAAGAAAAGTTGATTCAGAGGTCAGTTACACTTTAAAGTCTATTCTCTTAGCTACAGGGAGTAAGTGGAAGGGCTTTAGAACTGGAATGATATCCTTTATTTTCCTAGTTTTATTGAGAATGTGAGCAGCAGCATTCTGGTCAACTGTAGCTGTCTGATTGAAGACTAATATTCAACAAACTTATTCATGTGAAACATTCTGAACTAGTGAGCCCTTGGAAGTACAGCTTTCAGAGGCTTTTAAACTTCTCATATTTTGAAGTTGAAAGAATATTAAGAATACTCACAAGTCACCAGATATAAATAGTCATGCAACTCTCAAACTTCCTAATGTCTCACATCTGGAGATAACATTTCAGGTCATTACAGACTTCCTCTTTTATACATTATTCATAATTCTATTTTTAGTTTGGGTTTTTTGTAGTGATTTTCAGGCACCTTATCATAAATAAAGACGTGTTTGACAAGGTTCAAACATTTTTTAAAAAGTAGTTTTGACTGATTAATCTTCATCAGACTACTCTCATTATGTGAGCATACAATGTTCACATAAGGACCTCTTTCTCTTAGCTTCTAAATCTTAACATTAATGGGATACTCGTAAGGCTGACCCAACCTGGCAGGATCTAACAGTATGTAAAACATTTTATCCATCATCAGCTGATGGTCTGAGACTAATGTTTACACCGCCTTCTGTTTAATCTGTAAGCATGCTTACACTATGTAAAACATTCGGCTGTTACAACCCAGCTTCAGCCAGTGTGTTATTGTGGCTAATGTCACTCAATGGTGCAGTAAGTGCTACAGAAAAGCCACTTTATTTTAACTTATCCCTTGTTGTTCTTACACAGCACACCACTCATGCTGTTAAAAGTGCATGAGGCTGTGAAGACTTTCTATTGGCAGGACATGGCTTGTTAATATTTAATGAGTTGCCAGGCTGTTGCTACAGTGCTGCAAGAGATTAATTTGCTCAGACTGTAAAAGCCTCTAATGTCTACATTTCTCTGGCAGGATCGCAGCTTACTTTATGGAAAAAAAAAATCGCAGGGAAGCAGAGGATGAAGAGAAAGTCTATCATGAGGAGGAAATGCTGTAATAAATGCACATAAAGTTGGAGATGAAATTTAGGGGCATGATGCGAGCTGACATGAGGCACTTTTTTCTGGAACATCCTCGGAGAACTGTTAGTCATATCTGCTCCAGTACACAAAGCTGAGGCTGTGATTTGTGATTTGTAGACACTGGTCAGGTTAGAACTGTGCAGGGGGACATTAAAGCATTTCTAGTGCAGATGAATTAACTACTGACCTTTTAATATGACCATAAAAAGCCTCATTCCATTTTGACTGCTTTTATATAACATAGGTAGATATTTGTAATTCATACTATCTTGTGAAATAGTATATTGTTCCGTAGTTTGTTGATGATGTCGCGAGACAAAAGTGTAGGTTAATATATTTAATTACTTTAATTACTTAGGTCTTTGTGATATTCCACAGTTTCCTGTTATTTTCTTCTGTTACTTTTAAGCATGTTGTCCTTGCGAACTATGGAGGCAAACATTCTGTTTCAGGTTATATTTTTGTGAGTTGTGATATTATTATTCATACTGCTAAAAATAATTTATTTTATCCAAATAGACTGATCAAGCAAAACTCGATGAGCCCCTCCATTCCAGTGGGCGGTCTCTGTTTTGTTGCTGAAACCACCCGGGTCTGTCAAGATTTGGACCCCACTAATTTCCAGAAGACATGCTGTGGTATTTGCTGCCAAGACGTTTGCCACAAAACCTTTTAAATTCTGTAAAATGAGGTGTGTCCTCCATCGATCTGACTTGTATGTCCAACATATGTTCAGTTTGTGGTGGTTCAAAGTTGTTGCTGTGCTTCTCACCATTTCTTTGTTCCAGGGCGTATCTTTCTGCTGAATAGGCCATCTCAACAAACAGTATTTCCTTGATAGGGTGTACATTATCTGCAGCAATGTTTATTTATCTGGAACACATGTTACATCCATATATTACATCCTGATAATATGTGCAAATACACTCGGCCATCTGTGGGGTTTAAAAGAAAATGTGTCCAGATCAGATTCTTCCCAGTTTGTTGACCCATTCAGTGCTGAACCACAAGGATAAGCCCTCCCTCCTCACATTTAAACATTGTAATTCAGCCCATGCACTCCAAAAAGCAGATCATTTTGAGTGCTGCTAAATAAATTTTTTTTTGACTATGGCATCAGCCATCTATTGTGTAGTTGTTGGAACAGCACCTTGTCAACAGCTGAGAGGAAGTGAGTAGATAAGCTCATCAGGAATGCCGTCCCTCAATTCAGGTGGCGGGGGACAGAAGAAGCTTGGCTAAAATAATATCACTGCTGGACAATGTCACCCACCCCATGAATGACGCTGTGGCTGAACTGCAGAGCTCCTTCAGTGAAAAGCTGCTGCAGCTCATATGCAAAAAGAAGCGTTTTAGATCATCCTTCTTGTTAGCAGCCACGAGACATTATACTCATCCCTTTTCCAAACATACTCAATAGGTGTTTACATCTCGTTTATTTCAAATAACATTCCTGCTGTTATTTAGTGAAGCATATTAAAGAATTTCTATTCTATTCGTTTGGTTCTGTTTAAACGCTGGCCCATTTTTTCTGCTTCTGAACACCCACTCTGAAAACTATCCTCTTGCTGCCTAATAAAAACCACCATAACAATTACCAAGATAAAGATGATATGTGCCAAGTAGTTCAGCTATCATAATGTTATGCCTGATTGGTGTGCCTTTTGGATAATAAAAGGAAGGCTATCAGTAAAATACATTTGAAATTTTATTGAGGGTTTTAGTGAGTTTTGCTTTCAATGGATACAATAATTGTCATCCGAGAGAATGAAGTGTTGAGTTAATGACTAAAACAGTTTTAAAGGAACATAAAATAGACTAGTTTGTTGAGAAGTGAAAAAACGAATAAGAGAACTGTGATACAAACGCGTTTTAGCAAAATTTAGATGGAAAAGTGAATGATCTGTGGATTTGCTCTACCTAAAAACAAACACTAAATATATATATATATATATATATATATATATATATATATATATATATATATATATATATATATATTTTATATCATCTCAAAATAAATGGTGGATCCAACTTTATGTCTACCTCACAGATAACTTACATGGGCTTCCACTTGTTTAAAGTTGCATAGTGAACAGCGATTGTGCTAGACGTGCAGGCAAGATAGTGCTGTTGATTGAAAACCATAAAATCAGTTGGAGACCTGAGAGAAAAAAAAAACAATCATATTTTTCAAATTAATGATTGTGTTATCATTGAGAGATTGCTAACAAAGTTTATTCAGTCTGGTGGATATTTGATCAAGTTGTTGTTATGGTAACCTGTCTGCTCATGTGAAGAATAATGTTTAACACTTTATGTTTGTCTGCACTGATGCTTCTCATTAGGATGTTTTCCCATCAGAGCTCGGCCATTATTAAACCCACAACCTTCATTGTCAGTTATTTAGCTTGGTCAGCTCTTCCTTCCTCAGGGTTAATGGCAAGGCTAAGTTACCCTCACTGTTGTATGATAACCTTTTAGGACTTGTATCTTTTCTCATTTGATTTACCTCCTTTTTCATTTTCTTGTATTCCCACATCTGGTGCATCTCGAATAAATCCCAACTCCATGAGTTTTAAATATCATTTCAGGTCTGTTTTGTTTGTGAAGTTTGTTTTTAATTATAAAAAAATGCATAATTACAGATTACAACACACTTGATTTAAATGGAGGAATTAAACCAGTGTGCCAAATATTCAAATGAAATTTTGCTGGAACTCATATTACGCAATTTGCTCCAAAAAGCTATAGATTCTGAAGTCTGTGGACTGGAAGGATTTCCTACAGCAGCCTGTATTACAGTGACTCTATAAAAGCCTTTGATTTAAGACGTCTTTTTGTATAACAGTGTTGTGAAAATGATGCACCAGGTTGTGACGGATTCTCTTGATTTCATGAAGAACAGATTCTTTATAATCTCCAGATTTTAAAGAATAGCCCGCAGAACAGAACCAGCCTTCATTATCAGGTTGCTTAGTCGTTTTAAGTCCCTGGCTCTGACGCTGCTGCTCCAGCAAATGACGGGAAAAGAGATTACACTCTCTACATCATAATGATAGAAAATCTGCAACTTGTTGCTGAAAACACTGTTTCTTGTGGGGTAGAAATAGTTTGACCTAACCCTGTTTATCTTGAAATCTACCATCATCTCCTTTCATGTTACAAAACATCATACAAAACAATATGAATTATGTTCATATTTAAGAAAAATACAATTATAGTTTGAAACTGATGCATTGTTTCTAAACCAATATATTATTTTGTTATATTAACAATTAGATTAAAATAGTTTTTTTTAAAAAAATAAATCCTCTTTTAAACCTTTTGTAAGTTACGTTTGTAGTGCTCCTAACAAATACATATCTATATATCTATCTTTATATAGATAGATATATAGATGAAAAAGGGAAATTTGACCACAGGACTGATGACTGAACAGGTGAAGACAAATAGTCAATGTGTGACAATGTGTTAGGGATTTGTCCCACTGCCCACACTGGCTCCTCTATTCCCGCTCATAAATTTGCAGGTTTCGTCAGATGGAAGAATGCCTTATCTAAATCAAAGCAGCTTTGCAGGAACCACCTTTCCCATTTGTTATTCTCGTCACTGTTAAGATATTTGAAGTCTGCTCCATTTCTGGTGTTCTCAATTAGCCACAGTGTCTAAGGGAAGAAGATCCCAGCACTGGATGACTGAGGTGGTGTAAGGAGGTTTAAAGACCAGCAGCTTTTTGCAGCTGTTTCAGTCAAACATACATCTATGTATTTTCAAATACAGAAGAAATATAAAGAATGCATCGGTCAGCAAAATCCATGTGTTTAGTAACAAGTAACACCCAGAGGATAGTTACTTGTTAACTGATGTTTTACTGGTTCTTTTTTGACACTATTACATATTTTAGTTTTGTTTGAACACAGAGCCACACTTCACAACAGCTTTGAGGTAATAACCTAGTCCAAGTTTAGGTTTAATCTGGTAAATGTAAGAATTTTATACAGCTTCAAAAAGAATGTAAAAGAGCTTCATAATATTAGAAAACATTGTGATGGCGATAGTGTTGGTATTGCAATATCAGTCATGATACATGAATTTTCTTCTCTTTCTCATCATTGCTTCCATCTCCCTATGACTTTTAGCATTTTGGCAAGTCTTTTTTTTTTGTATCCAGTTTGAGTATCTGCTCAGATTCTGTCCAGCTATGTTGTGCAGCCTTGATTATTATTTTTATTTGTGCTCATGAAAAAAATAACTCCTTTTTCTTGTTTCAATCCCCTGCACAAAAACCTTCGTTGTCAAAGACCAGATTGACTGTAGAAATGTTTTGAATGACATTCAAGGCTAAGTTAATGGATTTTTCCACTCCTGTTGTTTGTTTTGACTTTTCAAACACACCTTTTTCAACTGGCTCGATATCTGTGTTGTGCCTTTACATACTCAAACTAAAACAACTTAAGCACATCAAGCTCTCTGAAGTAGAGAGCATAAATGAATTCTAGTATTTTATATTTAGCCTTGTTCTTAATATAGAGATTCAGTCTGAGGGTGTAGATAGTACATCAGTGTGTTTAATCACTACTCTGTTACTGCAAATAGAGCATTCTCACCAAAATATCTCCAGATGACTGATTTTTAAAAAGAAGGGCAGGCGCAAAGAAGTATTTTTAGGCAGTGTTAGAAGATGTTGAAAGGTACATCTCTGTTTCTGCTGTTTGTCAGAGTTACAACTGATATACAGTACATAACCACATGGGATGGGACTGTTTGTATGCCTCTGGCTCTTTGAGGGAGGGACTGACCTCGAGCTGCAGCTGTTTATCTGAAGTTTGCAGCATCTGGCTGTTTTGATAGGAGTAGGGGTTTTTGGGGAAGTGGGGACGACACAGAGGACAAGGGCAAAACTTGAAAGAGGGATTATTTAATGGAAAATAAATCTTGTGTAAAGACTAAACAAAATTTGCATAAAACATTCTTTTTTTTATTTTTGTATTATATAGTGCATCTTTTCGTCAGATGGTTTCACTGACTTATAAACACATTGGATTTAGCGGTGGATATAATGCTTTTTTCAATTTTCTGTGTTACACCATCTAATTAATAACTAACTGTGATGTTGGTTTGTTTTATCCCAAGAATCTTATCTTGCAAGATAAGTTATTTTTGTCAGTGAAAATGTTTTTAATACAAGAGAACAATTGTTGCCAATGGGAAAAAAGAATTAAAACATATAAAAAGGGAGCAAATATAACACAAAAAGCAACACAAACATGCAGCTCTGGACAAGTGTGGCCAGAGATTCAAATTTCACACTATATATATATATATATATAAAGCCCTTTATATGTAATTTTGTATGCTGTTGGCTGAATACTTCAGAAAACACATAATTTGACACATTGAAATTAATGAGTTCTCATTTGCGGACACATAGTGTCTGCATGGTGTAATTTTACAATAAGTAACATTTTTATTGGGTCACCGTTTCGACTGTTGTGCATCAGTTATATAAACTATGTAAATACTGATGTATCATATACACAGCAACTTTAGTTTGCCACGATTGTTTGAACAACTCCCTTATGAGAATTATATTGTGGATCCCAAAAGGGCTAATGTAAAAGAGCTGTAAAATAAATGATAATGTTTATAATCGTTTCCAGATTCTGGAGTATTGTTTTCATACAAAAATTAAATCCCCAGAAAAGAAAACTACAGATCAGGTTTCTATTAAAGTTCTTGGTAATTCTTAGAGAAAAGATGAAGTAGAAAGTAGAAAACAAAGAAAGACAGAAACTCATCTCATTTTTCATGCTATTGTAACAACTACTCCTCATTACAGATTGCTGCTCCAGCAGCATAATGACCCCTTCTCTTCTTAAATGACCTCACTGTTCTTTGTCCTCTTATGGTCTGTGCCTGTGTTCCTCATTTAATGACATATCGGATGTCTTCCAAGCTACAAAGGAAAATCTGTGGTTTGCTACATTTTAAAGAACAGATATTTTGAGCTTATGATTGCTTTTCATGGGTTCATCGTAGGAATGTGAATAGACATTATATTCTTGTGTATTAATCTTAAGTCTGAAACTGAAGTTGAAATGGCTCCTGTTAGGGATTTAGTAAATATTTGAAAGTAGTTTCTCAACAGAGCTTGGGCAGATGAGACAACATGTCACCTGTCCAAGATGTATTTTAACTACATTGAATATATGATTGTTTATCATTTGTTTGACAGTCTTTGGTCAAGATGCAGGATACATCCTAAGTCTGATTAGTGCATCTGTACTCAATAAAATTCTGGCTTTTTATGATTCTCTCTCCAATATTCTCTATGTTGCTTTCCAGATGTCAGTGTATTGTGTTTTCACTCTACCCGCAGTCAGTTTTGATGAAAACTGAGATGTGGGCTTCACTGTTACTGAATCACATTTGCATTTTTGTTCCATCTGTCTGTGCTCCATTTCTTTTAAACTGTATGGAAATGCATAGAAATTATTACCATCTCTTTCTGCCCAAAATTTTTTTGGCTTTTTATTTATAACAATAATGCTTAGTTGGCATTCTAAAATAATGCTTTTTCTTGAGACAAAATTCAATTTCAACTTCTATTAGGCAGCATGCTAAGGCTCTTCACATGACAGATTGATTTAATAAATTCCCCTTTTGGTCTCTTGTTTGTTAGCTCTCTCCATGCACACAGCTCTTTATATCTGATGGATGGCTTCATGTTTCAATCGTCTACCTAACCGTGGTGTTCCATATCCTGTTATTATAGTTTTAACAACAGACAGGCCTCAGATATGCACTACCACTAAACTGGTCTTTTAACTCCGCTGGTTTGTTTGCGAGTTGCATTAACATCATTCAGATCTTCTTCGATCTCAACCCACAATTAGTGTCCCCTGTGGACCTATGCTTCCTTTTCCATCCTTCATCCAAATGCATATAAACCATAGCTCAACCATAATGGGATAATAATCATGTCTTGTGTCTTTATTGTGTTTCATCATATTAGCTAGCTGGTGACGACACTTTAAAGCCTAAGGTAGACGTTTTTCCATAGAGATGAATTGCTTGAGTAGGGGGAGGTGAATCTCTTCTCCTTCCAATTGCTTGTGGACGTTGGAACCTCTGAAAAGGAGTGCTTTAATGACAGAAGGGCCTTTTCTGTGTGACAGCCAGGCAGGCAGTGACATTTAACAGAGGCAGCCAGTTAAAAATGATGGCACTCTCACGCATCACTGTAGCTCTATGTTTTCCATCAGTGACAGGAAGGATTCAGCTTGCTGGAAGCATCAGTGTTCCTGCACATGTTGACCCTGGGAGAAAAATTAGTACAATGGACACTGTAAAAATAGGTCTTTGTTTGGGTTTTCTGTGGAAACATGGCGCAAGAACTGTTTTTTTCACACTTTTTAAAATTACACCAGAGGCTATAAATTGAGATCCTTTTACAGTATTAGGAAGATATTGAGTTTGGCATTGCTGTTTTGGACACAAATCTGTCCTTTTCTTGTCTGGTTTAATTTCTGCCTGTTTGTTTAGGATGATTTCCAAATGATTCAACCTGGAGGCTTGTTTTGGTTCTTCAAGTCTTTAAAAACTGCACTAGCCTTCTTTGTTCTTGCCTTCTTTTTTCTTCCTTTAACATTTGGCCTAGTCAGCTTGCAACACAGAGAAAAGAGATTGTACAGCCTGGGTTCCTTTGGATATATTTAGCAATGAACAGATGCAGCGCACTGGAGCGAAACATACTTCCTCCGCTTGCCTTTGTGTATGCTTCTGTCTGTCTGGTGATGCTATTGTCTGTGAGTCTTCCATCAAACATGTTTTCCCATCATGCTTTGCTGACACTGACTCAGCAGCACAGCAGAACCGGGTCAGAACTGTCCTGAGCATGCCACTGTAACCAGAACTGTTCATAATCTGTTAAAAATAAAAGAGGATGTGTCAAATACAGCAGTTTCGTTTTCATTTTCAACTGTAAAGTATCATGTCCTCAAAGTACAGATGTAATTTTTAGCCCAGGTATTCCTGATTTGTCATGCACAAATCAGGAATGTCTCTATGTTGAGGTAATTTCAAATTAAATATCACTGAGCAGCAAACGGATTAGTTTGACAAAGATTCATCCCTCAGGTGCCGTATCAGGTCTTTGCAAAATTTTATTTCTTGTTTTCAAGAGATATGAAGTTTAGATACTATCCATACACTTTAAAGCTTTAACGGTTACTACTTGTTTTACTTTATATTAAATTTAACTGGTGGCTTTATATATATTTTTTTCTGTATGTATTTGATGTTTTCACTACCTACTACTTCTTTTGGACTAACATGATTAGTTTAGAAATACTTTCCCTCCCAAATTATTATTGACTATTATATTATACATAGAAAATGTTTTCAAACAGTCTTGTACCGACTCTTAGCAGTCTTACTTCACAGAGTCTATGAATCTGAATAAAATATATTCTTTTTGAACTTGTTTACATCCACAGTAGCTCTCCACTTTCACTGCACAGATGTTCTTCCTAGTAAAAATCCTCATTTAATCTTTTCTGTGTCACCCAAAAGTGGTGACACATCCATTCAATTAAAAAGGTGTGTGTCATCCATTCTGTGTTTACAGTCATAGACAGTGGGTGGATTCAAGATGGTGCTGTTACAGATGTTCATCCATCTGTGGAAATACATTTCAGAATTTGAGAGTGTTACTCAGAAGACTCCTTTTGTGTCAAAAAATGTATTTGGAAACTGCTTGTTCACTTTGAAGAACAAAAACACCAACTGGGTTTTATACTTCATTGGCTTTGAATCATGATGATAATTGGCCTTTAAAAGTACAAACCTTTCTGTGATTATAAAACTTCAATTTCATGTTTATTTTTTTTTTGAAGTAACATCAAATGTATGCTAATTTTCAATTTTGAGCAGAAGAAATTTTCAGTTTTGCTGAACACCAGCATGTCAAACGATAACATGCCTATTTTCTATATGCATCCCAACCTAACGCTAAAGAGGAATCTCGGTGAAAACATAAAAGGCGTTCTGGGTGTGGCTGCATAGTAGTAATTATAGCAGGAGACAGGAGAGATGTGGTCCAGAGTTTTATACTGAGGCACTCTGTGATTATTTCAACTCTGATTGCAGGCCTCTAAAACAGTAGCAAAGACAGCGCCTGCTAGAGGTGAGCGTGTGCAGGTGATGCTAAGCGCACCACTCTTCTATCTACAATTTGTATGTGCAAGCAGGTCTGTGTGTTTAACAGAAACGCAGAGATTTAATTTATAATTGACATAAGTAAGCACCATGCTTAATATCATTACTGTTATATCTTATATCAGCTGTCACAAAATCTCTCAGTTTGAGTAATGGCTGTGTAATAGCAGGAGATTGTAGCTACTTTATCAGCCTGAGAGTGCAGAGTGAAGCCTTTCAGGGAGAACAGCAGCTTTTGATTAAATCACCTCCTGCCTCCATCTTGATCTTCACCTCTCTCAGACGGCCCCTCCTTACATTACTAGATAATGCAGAGTTAAATGCTCTCATCTGTAACTGTAGTGTTCCATGTAGTCTGACAGGATGTCCTGAGAACCAAAGGAAGCTGTAGAAACAATGGAATTTACTGTTTTAAGAACCAGCATTTCCAGTTCCTTCTTGGTTCCTATTATTTGAAACCAGCCCAAGGAAATACAATATTATTTGTCCCCTGGAGGAAATTCCTTTTCTTTGTTCTCGGTTTGAGCTCATATATATACATTTGTCCTCGAACAGTAGTGAGGGTTAAGCTTGTTGTCATATAAAATGAGTATGCTGTAAAAAGGAAAAAAAGAAACTGATAGGCAATCAAATTAATAGTCAAAAATAAATGTTCAGATTTGAAGGGCTAACCTCAAAAAATAGCTAAAATACTCTGAGCATAGATGACCAGAATTAGAACAAAATAACTATGCAAGACTAAATTGACTATTTGTATTATTTAAAGATTGATCTAAACTTACATGATTGAGAACTAGGTTAAATAAATCTAAATAAGTTTTTATTATCATGTTTTTTCATTTTATTCAATTAAATTCTAAATAAATCTGAAATTATAATTTTTTTTCATTAAATGCATAAAAATTAAAAATGTCCTCGAATCTGCTGTGAAAATTAATTGACAAACAGTGAAAGGAAATTCTGACATAAAAATTAAGTAAATCAAGTTTAAGTTAAAATTTCTTACAAAATGAATGTTCTTTTTATTCTTCCTTGTCAAAAATTTGAGTAACTTATTGAGAAAGTAAACAAATAGTACAAGGGATTGTTCACAACTCGTTCTGAACGTTTGTCCTTATTTGGAACTTTGAACACGAGATTTGGTAAGTTTTGTTTTATAAAAGGGTTAGTACATGTGAACTGTGACAGAAAAGCTTTGATTTTAATGTGAAATAAGCCTACTGTGCCAAAGCCCTTCACAGACTGAAGGACGCAGACACTGAGGAGTCCACCTAATAAGAAAGTGATAACAGACAGTCTTGTGAAATATCTGGGCCTTTACATTCTGGTTGAATTTTGATTTTACAAATATTTGAACCAGGGTCTAGTCTGTGCCAGACCTGGCAGTCGGGAAGGTTAAAGACAGGAAAGTGAATGTGACACCAAATTTGACAAATACAAAAAAAAAAAAATCTATAAAACAAAATATGAGCAAGGAACACATGCATTATAACACTTTTTAAATGGAAAATCTGAAATGTGTAGTATGCATTTGTAGTTGACCTCATGGAAGGTCTTGAATAGAGATTTGATCCATGTGTAGAATCCATGGTATGCTACAATAATGTGTCAAGAACAGACCGTAAGAACTCACAAACAAGAAAAGGAAAATAACTCTTCTTTCTTCCAGCCACAAGAAACAAGATTTCAAAGTTCTCTTAGGAAACCTTAACAATCAGTTTTGAATTAATATGTCTGTGTAGCAGCTATTGAATCACTGACTCCACCTGCAGTCCACACCTTGTGGAGCTCCATCAACCTCTTACAAATTAGATTATATTCATGACCCCTTTCATTGCTGCAGTTACTTGTGCAACTTTTTCTATCACAATTTTTTCTTCCACCTGGCTGTCCATAATGTGCTTGGATTCAGCATTCTTTGAAAAACCAGCAGCTTCAGCAGTAACCTTCTGTGTGTTACCCTCCTACTCTCAATGACTGTCTGCTGGACAACTGTCAAGTTGGCAAGCCACAAAAAATTAAATATTTCTGCGTTTAAAATTGTCCTTTATTGATCTTGATATATGCAACAGCATTTTTGAAGAAACACAATATTATTTTTCTTTAGCTTTAAGCCATTAAAATTAACAAAAAAAATGTTTGAAATATATCACTCTGTGTGCAATGAATCAAAATATTCTATGATTTTTACTTTATGAATTAAATTACTGAAATAAAATAAAATAAATATTCATATTTATTGAGATGCAGATTATATTTTCATCAAAAATATTAAAAAGTAAATCCAACAAAAACAAAATAAAAATGAAACACTTTCATGAACATCTTAAAGCAATGTTTTATTTTCACATGTACTCCATGCGAATCCATCTTTCTTGTCGTTTCATTCAAAGAAAGTTCAGGTTTTGAATTAACAGTGAACTCAGCCACTAGGGGGCAGCACACAATTATGACCACACAGCTTGAGACAGTCATTGGCTGACTCTGTGTTGCCATAGATACTCGTCTACATGAAGCAGACCTCTCAGTCATGAGGCTTAAAGACACAGAGGGCAGTGTTGAGCTTGAGGACGGCAGAAGAATCCCAATTAGCAGCTGAAAAGAGTTTTACACACACTAAGCACACGCACACAGGAAGCACACGTAGATGTGGACGTTTCCCAAAATGAAAGCCGCTTCTGTTTAAGCTGTTTCTTTTACATACAGCCATATGCAGGTTTATTTCTCGAGTCATGATGGACAGGCAGCAGCGATGACTTGAGAACAGCTGCTGTGTGGGACTACAGGCTGCAGCTGCTGATGTTTGAGGCAGCGACTCACATATGCTGGAGCTCTCTTGCTTTCTAATCACCTTTTTTGTTGTTTAAATCTTGTCAAAATGTCAGTTTTGTCCACCATTATGAAATTCCATCCAATTAAAACCACAGCTTCCTCACATGGATGTGTTTTGTGCATGTTTATGTGGGAGGAAATGTGTAACTCTTTGTGTTCAGAGGTTTGATTGCACTCAGCTCCCTCCAACCCCTCTTCTAAAATGAGAAAAGGATGCATAACTAGATTTAAGGTTATGTAATGCTGACTGGAAGCATGGAGGATGTGTATAATCCACTCCTATTTGGGTTAAATCCATGCCTCTCTCTCTTTCTCTCTCATCATGTATATCTGTAAGAGGACAGCGGCCTCACATCCTCGCACAGCTCCATTCTGCATCATCAAGCCTGAAAAGCACCAATCCCTGCCACATGCAGTATTTCACCAGCTTGCTGCAAATAGTTCTTAGGAATCATCTCACAATGTATTGATATCTCTGGTGCATTGTAGCCTTCTGATGGAGGAATTTTAGAACTTTTGGTTCATTGTCCATTGTCCATTATAAAATATTGTTTTATGAGGACATAGATGAGTCTTTATCAGCTTTCACATAATTCTTCTGTTGGAATATTATGTTTGAAGATAAACTTTAAAAAAAGCATGTATTGACTAAAAGATCAAACCTAGAAATTGAACCTTGTTGTATTTTTCTGTTTTCTGTGGCCATGCTATTGGTCTACTTGCCAATACCAAAAATGTGAAACATGGTTATTCCACTTTAAGAAGTGTTTTTTTTTTTTGCTTGCTCATTCAACATAGCATATTGAAATTACCCACCAGTCTCTTATTAACGTCTTTATTACATGGTTGTGTATCTGCCTTGCTTTTCAGAAACATGGGAAAATATGTCAAAAATGCTTCACCATCACTTTCCTTCACGTCTGATACTACAACTTACCTACTTGATCATAATTTTCAGATAAGATTACCCTAAACTCCTCCACATAGAATATCAAGTGATATTAATGGCTGCAGTCTTTTGTAAGATTGTACCTCAGTTCTGACACTGTCGATCAAAATGCCTTATTAAATAGGCTGTAAAATCTAATTAGGATATCTGGGTCATCTTTTCAATGCTGTATGTCTTACCTTTCAAACAAAGCCTTCAGTGTTCATGCCAACCCGATCATGTCAGATTCTATCAGCCTGTCAAGTGAAGTCCCTCAGGGTTCTGTGTCAGGACTAAGCTAGAAGTTTACATATAAAACCCTCTTTGTTGACTTCAGACCACTGTTGTCTATTTAGACGACCACATTTTTCTAATTCTTTAATTTCTTTCCCTATAGTACTATATATTTTATGTCTTTCTCTTTGTGTGTCTTTACAAACTGTAATCTTCCTTTTTTACATTGGTTTTGAAGTAATGTTTTCTTCATCTCTGGGTTGGTTCTCATTTCATGTTGGAACAGTACTTATTGTGCTGTGGGTAATGGCACCGTCTAGCCAGTAGTATCTTCACAAGATGTTGTGCTCATTCTAATTCACAAAGTTCACACCAAAATACGGTAATCCCCAAAACACAAAATCCACCATCTCCCTAAGCTGTATAAAAGCTGGAGATTCACAAGGTTCATACAATGGCACATAATTCTTTGAACAGCTGAACTGGCACTTTTAGCCATCAAGTATTCCTTGTGGGAAGATCAGTAGAAACTATCATACATATCAGGAATAGGATCTTCACAGATGGACATAGAAAACAGATGATCATGCTGCCATGAATTTCTTTGGTTCTGACTGTGTCTTATAAGATAAGATACTGGTGGAGCTTTTGTAAAGTGTAGTGTTATAATAACTACAAATTAAAACTAATCTTTAGGCACATCTCAGAGCAATGAAAATGGATCAGATTTTACATAAGCCTTTGTCTTCACAACCAAAAAAAAAGCAAAGTCGCAACACAGTGGGGTGATTGTATTACGTGATCCCCACAGTCCTAATCGACATAAATATTGAATATTTGATGACTTTCTCATTGATGGAGCATGACACCTGGGCGGCCCAGTCAATGCTCACTCTACATGCCTGCAGGAGGGGGTCGTTCCCGACAAGGGTCTTTATCTCTGGGAAATTGTCTGAGCCAGCAAATCTGTCAAGAAGATGAGTACAAATGCTAACATATTAGTCACATATTTTATCCTTACTTGTGTGTGGGTGTAATCAAAAGGAAGTAACAGAGAATGCGTTTATAGAAACACATTAGAAATGTTTATGTTAATTAAGTGTGTGACTGTGTGTGTCTTTGCAGTAAAGAGTGAAAGGGAACGAAAGAGAGTGCTGTTGTATCTGTTTTTCCTTTAACAATTTGACTTCTGCTTGCCTAGCAGGGACCGTAATCATGGTCGTCAGCACTGGCTGGTTGCTAGGTAACAATTACCTGACTGTGCTTTGCTTGCACTGAATTACACACAGTGGGCTGTATGCGTGTGTGTGTTAGAGAGTGTGTTTAGGAATAGAAAAATGTAGCAATGTAGAATACCAAGCAGTGTCTCGACATCTGGGCAGAAATATTTCAAAGCAGGAGGAAATTTGAGTTTGACAATAATATCCTTGGGCTGAATCTCTTCCAAAATTGTATTATTGTTTACACTGTGGTGGCCAGCACTATATAATCTGGTATATTCTATATTGGTGTTTTTTTTTCTTCCTGGATGTTTCTGTCATGTAAAAGTTTGAGACTTCTTCAATGCGGTCTGCGACTCAAGGTGGCCGAGGATACTGGTAACAAGCTGGTACCCTGGCTAACTAACTAGCGTTTCTTACATTTATCAGCAGTTAACTGAATGGCTTTTGTCGTCATTACTGGTTCACTTCTGTTGTTGACCCATACCAGGCTCAGTGCTTCCTGTGCTACAGAGCATTGCTGCATCCTGCTGTAAGAACGCACATTTTTTCTTAGTCATTTACAAAAACTTATTGTGCTCATCTCAGCAAAGGAAGCAAGAAAGTAAGTAAGTAAAATCAAAATCTGTCCAATAAATAGTCTTGGGGAGATATACAGTATTAAAAATACAGAGCACAATTTTCAGACTTATTTGTATGGAAATGTCATCATCCTTCTCCATAATTTTCTGCTACTTTGTCTATTATACAAAATATCACTGAAATAGAGTCAAGGTTGTAATGCAGAAAAATTTATAAACAGATGCACAGATTCTTCTGTAATGCAATTTTTCCTTTGATAAGAGAACTTTAGAAAATGGAAAGTCATCACTAACCTTCCAATGAGGAAATTGAGCAGACTCTGTTATCCTGAAGCACAGAAACCAGGGGAAACTCTTCTGCTGGGATCCAAGGCTGACAAGGGGACATGGCACCTCCCCCAAGAACTGTCTGCCAGCTCTGGCAGACCTGGTGATATATTTGGAGATCATTAAATGGTCCTAAATGAGACCCTGGCGTGAGAGCGAGCTCTGGCCATCTGGCCCCATTGTGAGCACCAGAGCTCTGTTCAAACTCAGTCAGCAGCAAAGACACATATGATTGGATGCATTCTAGGTGTGCTGTGCAATTTCATCCAATCAGAGTAACCTTTAGTAAATTGCTGCAACCTGTTCCAGTGAGTGAACCATCCTGTTGAATACTGCATGTCTTATTGATCTGATGCTTGTTTTTGTTTCTTTTGATTTTTTTTTTATTTTTATTTTTTTTATCTGAGATCTTAGCAATGACACATTTTCAGGATTTTTGTTTGTTCTGCTCTGATGTTTTCCCAAAGTCATAAATCTTTATGAGTGCACACAAATCTTAATGTTTAATATTGTAAGAATTACAGCATACATCGTACAAACTTAAAAAAAGTTTAATTATTTGCACTTGTGCAAAACGGTCAAAGAACAGGGAATTGCTTACAGACACTAGCAGTTAAAAAATCTAACTGTATAATTACAGTCCATTGCTGTAAACTTGGCAAAATTAAAATTTGTAACGTCAGTTGTTTTTTTTATGATTCCCTTTTCCAGGTCACAAGCTCAACAAGGATCTGAAGCACTTCTTGAGCTTGAGGTTTCAGAAAACGTCACCTGACCACGAGTTGCAGAAGACTATCCGCGCCAATTTGTATCGCCATGCTGTGCCTTGTGAGTAAAATACCTAACATCATGCTTAAACATGAACATCTGAGTGGAGTAGGAAAATCATTTAGCGTTACATGATCATAATTTTCACATTTTTTGGCTTCTTTCCTATTTGTTTCATCTCCATCTTTCAAATATAATTCTTTAATTTTGTAGTGAAAAATCATCTTGTTCTGATTCATTTTGCTTTCATCACTAAAAATAATCTTTAGTACTTTAAAACAAAAACATTCTAAGCACTGTCTGAAAGTTTTGTTAATACAGCCCATAAAAACATTGTCCTGTTGACAGAGCTGGAGCAGTTCCTTAAGTTGAGTGATTAAATACATAAAGAGTTGCTTTAAACCAAATATTTAGAAACCAGACACACTCCCCAGCTGCCTAATACTTGGATCTGGATTAATAGTCCAGTAATTCTCAGTGTTTTTCTAGAGTACTTCTAAGTGTTTTGCTTGCTAAGTCGAAGCTAAATCCTCACTCACCTTAAAATGCAGTTTAACACTGAATGAACTAACATTGATGCTGATGGTTTACAAATGAAAAGAAAAGCTGAATGAAACATAGACATCTTTGTAAAAACACTTGCACTGAAAAATAAAGATTTCAGTAGTAATAAGAGCACCAATATTGGAAAAAAGCACTCTCAGAAAACAAACATTAAAAGATTAATATCCTCCAGCTTAGGAAGTATTTATGGCCCAGCCTAGTGAATTTAATAAAACCACTGGCGTGCCAACACTGACTGCTATGATTTAACATCAAACTCTTATAAAGCCATATAATGCGTTTTACCCCTTAAGAGTTAGCAGTCAGGATTACTGGTGTGATACAACAAGTAACCTGGATTCTATATGCTGGGGTGTGAGGTGAGTGACTATTAATATAAGCAAATTTTTGGGCTATTCTATACCAAGTTGATTTTTGTCAGCACAATAAAGAATCTTCCTTGAAATGACTCACCTAGAAAGAAGGTCTGTTTCAGGGTAGAAGTAGATGGAGGTTGGACAAAATAAATTTTCATGCAAATTTGAGGGGGGATCCTCATCTTGGCAATATGTGGCTACCAAACAGCTAAATAGCTTTAGGAGCTCTGGAGAAGAATTAGGCGACAATAACCAAAATTTTTCTTTTTTTTTTTTTTAGTCTAGATTTTCCATGTAGACATTAAAAAATCAAAATGGTTTTATTTTTGTGAAAAACAAGTTGAAATATTCTCGTTCATCATTTATTTATTAGAGGTAGAAAACATCATTTCACTAAATATTGATTGAAATTGTTCGTCACATTTTTGTAACATACAAAAATGTTTGGACTCTGACAGTACTGTGTGTTGAAAAATGTTCTAAAGTCAAATTGACCCAGGATCGTTGCTGCTCCCCCTCAGAAATGAACATGCTAGGAGGGTTTAAGGATCATCTTAATTTTTTTGGACCTTTGATGTTGCCATTGTTGTATTAATTGGTAAACATAGTAATCAAATGCCTTGATGCTCTAACCAATCAAGTTGTTTTGATCTAACCAAGCAAATGAAGTCATCAACTCAGTTCTCTTCTCTATGTAAAATAGGATTTGTTTACTGTTTTGCATGAATCTGGTTAGGACTGCACCTTAGGAAAATATAGTTTGCAAATGGATGCAGTTTTATTCTCTTTTTCGCTCTTGGTCGAGGCTTTTTCACTCTCAGTGTCTGTGCTTCATTTGCACTCAGCCATGTGACTGTTAAATCCGCCTCTCTGTGAGCCTCCCTCGGTGCCCTGCCTCGGATTATAATGTTCTGATATATTGAAAATAGATTCCTGCCTGATTACGTGATAAACAACTCCAGCTCTTGCAAAGGTTACAATTTTCTACATGCTGAGGACAAACTATGGAGTCAACAGCACATAGTCTTGAATCATTTTGAAGACATTTTGGAGGACATTTGGAGGCAATCCCTGCTGCTCATTAAGGTTGTAGAAATCTAACAGGAGAAATATTTAATAATCAACTTGATGGTTGTTACTTATTAAAGATCCATGTTTAAAGCTTCTTTGTTTCTGAATGAACTGTGACATCTGAGCGGACTCTGTACTTGTAAACATACTGTAAATAGTTAGACAGGACTTCATTATGTAGTGTTCTCATGAAAAAGGTTGATGTTTTATTCTACCTTTCAGAATTTTTGTTATCCGTAGCCTGAACAACAACTAGGTTCTTATAAAGAATGTCAAAGGGCCTTTCAAAAAGAAATAGTTAATATCTAACTTCACCCTAAAATTGAAACTGAAAAATAAAAAAATGCACACACATTGTATTTGTCATCCCAAAACTATACAAAATTGTAGGGATGGCAGATAACGTTCCTTTTTCCTTCAAATATGGCACTAAAAATCAGTGAGTTTTTGTTTTATGAAACTTGCACCGATAAGCTGTCTAAAAAGGTCATTTAGGGTTTTATCTTTATGCTTCTATGCAAATTTTGACAGTTTTATTCAGTTCTATTAGTTCGGCATTATTTTGCATAAAAACATCTCACTATTGGGTCTTCGGTCAAATGTTTCTTAAGCAGTTGAATTTTTCTCTTGGTTGCAGCAGTATGGCTTGGTAAACCTTTTTCACTTTGGTGATAAAAGCACCAGCAAGTTCATATTTTGATTACAAGTAAAAATCAAGCCAAAAAGATTTTGACTGAGTTAGAGACTCAAGTAAAACCTGACTGAGATGTTGTGGTATTGCCTACAAATTGTTGTTCATGGCCAAGAACCTTTGATTGTAGTTTAATAAAAACAGTTCTGCAAATATTTTTTTCTGGCTGTTTCTTGAGGTTTAAGATGTTGGGTCAGCTGAAAACAGCAAATTTGTAAAAGCACTTGCACTGAAAAATGAAGATTTCAGTACTAATAAGAGCACCAATATCGGAAAAAAGCAGTGACAGGTTATGTATAAAGTTTGTTCTTCAAGGACAGTTCATTAGAAGCTCACTCGTCCACATCTGAAACAGGGCATACTCTATATAAAAAGTTTTGAATTGAATTGCTAAAATAAACTTTTCATTGACATTCTAAGTTATTGAAACACATTCAAGTAAAATTGTGAAAATCTTTTTTGATTTAAAAAGGGCTGATCCTATTTTTTCTATATATAAACTATACTGAGTTATCTTAACTTACAATGACTTATGGAGTTTATCTTTGTTCTTGTGCTTTAACTTGACCTCAATCTTTTTTTTTTTTTTACAAAATCCGTTTTCCAGTCCACCCTATTTCCTTTCTTCGTGACCTACAATCACTGTTGTTGTCGTCTTTTTTTCTTTTCTTCAAACACACAGACACATGCAAATTTGTTCTTAGCATGACAAGGCAGAATGATAAAAGTAGTCAAATAAAAGCCACACGTCTCTGGCCTGTGTTTTCTTTGTCTCCGTCTCTTTGTGTCTCCTCCCCCTCTCCTGAGTGCATCTGTTGTTCTCTCTTGCAGTGCTTGACTCAAACAGGTGCTTTTCCCTGCACCATCAGCTGATATAGATACTTTTTTTTTTTTTTTTTTTTGTCATTTTGCCTAAGCATGTCCATGAATGTAGTGTTTATATGAAGGACATCCTAGTAGAGCACTCACCCTCCTCTCCTTTTCTTTGGCTTGTTGCTACAGATGGCCATTGTTATCATGTGCAGCAAATGTCACAAATGATAGGGAAGTCTCTCTCTCTTTCTCTCCCGGGATTCATTTCCTTCTCACGTCCACAGCTGCTGCTTGTAGATGAGGGTTATCTCTGCGTTATCCCAGGGTTTGAACCACAGAGTGAACCAGTCCTCCCTCCCCCAACCTGATCCCTCCCTCTGTCGCTCTCCTCTCTTCTTCACTTCAAATCCTCCAAGCGAGTGTCAGCGTCCCTGTGGCTCGGCGGTGGCGGCTGCCTTTCTCCGTCTCTCTCTGTCACACTTTAGCTGCTCCCGCTGTCTCCCTGCCTCTGCTGTTCTTACTCTTCATCACCAACCCTCTCTCTCTCTCTCTCTCTCTCTCTCTCTCTCTCTTTCTCTCTCTTACTTTCTCTCGTCCTCCCTCGCTTTCGTGTTTTCCACTCCATTGCCGATCTCGGGGAAATCATTGTGGGAGACAAATTTCTGTTTGCCGCTCACACAAAGTAAGGGATTACTGGTTGAATTTTTTTTTTTTTTTTTCCGGCTCCAGGCTCTTTTCAGCATCCAGGCAAGTGGCAGCTCCTTATTGTATTCTTCTCTCTCTCTCTCTCTCTCTCTTTCTTCTTTCTGATGCTCTCACCATCATCCACCATCAGACTGTGGTGTATGCATTGGCAAAGAGTGTTTGCGTGTGTGTGGTTGATGCTGTGTATATAGGCTTGGGAATCAGGGATAGTGGGAGTAGGGGTGGGAATTATGTGAGGGGGGGCATGTACGCTTGGAGCAGGCACGTCCAACCCAGAGGGACAGATGGCCAATAGCCCTGGTGCTTTTTCCTTTTTCCTTTTCTGATTCACCCTGCAGGCTTTGTATAAGCTTCACTAATACACAGACATTCTTTTTAAGAAGCAAGACATGGCCGCTCTCCTTAGCTGGAAGAAGGGCTAGAAAGCAGAGGCAGGGAAGGTTTTAAGATTGAAGAGAAGAAGGGAAGACATGAGAGGGGGGGTCATCAGCCTTGAATGCAGGGAGGTCAGGTCCAGATGCTGCCCAAACAAAAGGGCTTCTCTGAGGGGGAAGCGTGGCACTCGCCATTGTGTGTCGCTGCATTGCAGGGTGCTGCTGAGGAGCCTCATGCTAATGATGGCCATTCATTCTGGTAACGGATGAGTGGGCCCCAGCTTCTGTTCCCCTGCTTTTCAAACATGCACAGTTCATATTTTTGCTCATGTGACTAAATAACACACAGTTTGCTCTGTCAACAGTGGAAAAAAAAACAGAAGCATTTTGACTTGCAGAGAAGGCTGGGCAAGCAGTGTTTTACATAGCAATGGTGTATGAAGACAGGTGCAGACTTTCTCTGTATGTGTTTACGTGTGCGTGTGTGTGAGGTTGTTTTATGAATAGGGTGATTGTCTAGCAATATATATAATTGTTTGTGGATAAATACACAAAGGAACATCATCTGCCACCATTTAAATTATTCACGGAATATATGTAGGCCATTATAAACAGAAATTGTTCTTTTTGTTCCATCATCTGTGAGGTTGGCTTGTCAATTGGCAGCCATGGAGGCGGTGATCTCTGATGTTCTTTTGATATTGCCAATCTTCTTCCAATACCACTTGAAAGGTATTTGGACGTAAATCCTCCACAACCTCTTCCTATGCTTATGCACCTGGAGTTTAGGACAAAACTGCACCCTCGTCCCAGTTTCTGCAAATCAACTTAATTAATCTTGATGCCGACCCACCGTGATTATGCGTACAAAATGTAGCTCACAATAATGTTTATGTAATAGATCATCCTTATTCACTGTGCTTCGTCAAGCATTTCTGGGATGATCGTCCTTTGATCTTGTTAATGCTCAAGTGAGAATGTGTAGATGATTGACAGGCTCTCCCCGGTTACTCAGGTCAACTTAAAGCCATCAGACTGCAGCTTCTGCATACTCGCAGCAGACCTGAGCTAATGTGAGTTCAATATACAGCAAAGGAGCCTATCTAACCGATTAAACAGTTAAAATAGGGCTAAATTCTGCTTCCTGTTCATTTTCTCACTGTTAGCTTTCTTAGCTGATAAAATTAGTTAAGAAATAAATCTGTTATTTCAGCATCATCATCTGCTAATGATGATGCTGATGATGGCCGTCCTTGGGAGGTTGAAGAAATTAAGTGTTTTAATTCACTGAGTGCACAAAGATCCTCTGTTATGGTCCAGTCTTGAGTGTGAGGGTCTTGTGATGATTTGGATGTGCTTATGCTGTGCTAGGAATGAGCAGCTAACTTGCACTTTATCTAGCCTTAGTGCCTCCAAGCTAGAGGTGATGCTGCTTCATTAGATATGCTTTAGCTTTCTTTGCTGACATTTGTGTTTGTGCTGCTGCTGTGTCTGAGTTTAAATCATTCCCACTCCTGTTGATTAATAGTTTTTCTTCTTTTTCTCTTGGGGCTTTTTTGGCTCCACATTGACCTCTAAAAGCTGAAACTAAAGCCAGAGCTAATAAAATCTACTCTAACAGTGGTTGATTTAGGAGAACAGTTTGATTTTTTGCTTTGAGTAGAGTAACATAATCTACTCATACAAAACTAACAAAATATCAAGGAAACATTAAAAGTGTAGCACCCCATGGACCAAATTTGTAAGCTAACCTTAGGTAATCTGCAAGCCATCTTATGATTAACCCTTGTGTTGTCTTTTGGGTCAAAAATGATCCATTATCATGTTTACCTGTAGAAAAAAGTACCCTAGACATTCTTTTTCCGGCTTGAAATTTTATGACTTTTCCTGAATGAACCCTGTCATTAGAAAAAGCTATACTTTGTTCTTGTTTATATTTGCATGTACACAACTAGGGTTCAAGAATTGTCTTATGGGTCATTTTTGACCTGTGCATTATAAAAGCATTTAAGCACCAGAAAAAAAAGTTCAAAGGCCATACACAAACTCTCTACACACCACCCCGCACACACACCTGCACTCCTGTCCTTCCCCATCCCACCCCACACACACATATCAAGGAAACTAGACTGATGTATGAGTTGAACTTACATTTTACCTGCTCTCTCAATCTGCAGTTAACCCCTCACATCACACAAGTTCCCAAACAGAGCAAAAAAAATATATATATAACAAATAAAAATATAACAAAAACAAATTAGGTATAGAGGATATGAAGATACACTGAATCTGAGTAGATGGTTCCTTGATGACGCCATGAGTAGATGTTTCACTGTTCAACAGGTCCTATGCTTGCACATACTGTCCTACATGGGATCACCAGCATAAGATGTTGAACAAATTCTGGTGCCGAAGATGTTCAACGTAGGATCATCTTCATATAGTGAAGGATGTGGAGTGGGAAGGATAGGATGTTCTTCAGCTTTTGTTGAAGATGTTCATCATAAGAATATCTTATAAGTTCAATACCTTATGTTGAGCAGAATATGTTCTTCATCTTGTGTTGAGGATGTTCAGCATAAGAACACCTTCATTAGATGAACATCATCTCGTGAAGAAGTTCTTCATCTTATGTTCGACACCTTATGCAGAGCAGAAGATGTTCTTCATTTCATATAATTATGAGACATGACATAAGAGCTGATGTTAAATTGTTCACAAAATCAAGCTGCATTTTGTTTTGTTGTGTTACAAGAGGTATTTTTATAATTCTCTTCCCAAAAAAATAAGGAATGAACCTAAAAAGTTACAAATTTTTGACTTTTTCTTCCATTTCAGTATAATTGATTCAGAATAACTTCACATTTATGTAATTACAATAATAAAGCTTTACTATGTAAAAAAAAAAACTGCTACAACACATGGTTTGTGGTAAAAAGAAAAAAAGAGTGTAATCCTGTCGATCATAACAAAAATACATAATAAAAAATGAATTAAATTGAGTTGAATTGATAAATAACAGCTTGTTTCATCGTGCAAAATAGATTTTGGATTTAAAATTCAATTGATTTGCTTTAATTTAGGTCTTTTGTTAGGGCGTGTCATTTTTGACCCGTAGGACAAGGAGACTAAACAGAATGTTAGGAGGGTTAACTTTACAGATTTTCTTTTTTTCCAAAAGGAAAAAAAAATATCACTTGCTAATTATGTTGATGATTGCTAACCTATAGTTGGTTCCACCTGCATTTAAATGTTTTCCAGATATAAAAAGAGTGGTTATTTTTTAGACTCATTGTGTACCATTTCACAGTTATTTTGGGGATATTTTGGAAACTGATCATTTAAGCTAATCATTGTCTAGTGTACGGAAAAATGATAGTACAGTACGTCTCCAAATTTCTGCCTTCAGAATCGGTCAGTCAGTAATTTCAGGTTTATCAGAGTCTAGAAGTATACCTAGACTCTTGGTTGTTTTGGAGGCAGAATTCTTTAAACTCTGCTCTGCTGCCAGTTTTAGTCAGGATTCTATTTTTAATTATGACCTGTGTTAAACATAGTTTTCACAATTTTTGTAATTGAACTATTTGTCCTCAAATAGTCCAAGTAATAATTAGGGTATCTATCTTGTCATTACAGAGTTTGCCTGTATAAACAGCTGGTTATAGCATAGATTTTATTGCATCTGCCTTAAAAAAAAACACCATCCAGCATTCTTAGTTTCATCTAACTCATTTATATTGATAAATTTCACCAATGTCCTTGTGGTTTACTTTGCTTAGATTGATCAATATGACAATGAGGACAAATAAATTCAATTTCATTGTGTTACTTGCTTCTCTAACAACAAGTCGTAGGTTTTATAAAGATGGTCTGGGTACCATCTTCCTCCCTTGCAGTTACTGGCCTGTACTTTCTGATTACAAGCTTCCTTCGACTATGCAGCCGGTTCTGAATCTCTGGTTTCAACAAATTCTGGTAAATGCCAGACATTGATTTGCTTTAATTTTTTTTCTGTGCTTAGTGCTAGGTTATTAGGAATATCTTGTGCTGCCTTGCACTGTCCTTTTCTTACCATCTGTTGCACAGTCCATGTCTATTGTATGAGCCCCCTTTTTATGCCCTTTGCTCCCCTCTTTAACCCTGCTCTCACCCCTTTACGTTTTTCTTTCTTTCTTTCTTTATTTTACTGTGGAGACCTGCACACTGCTCATTGTTTATCTAAACAGACCATGTGTTAGGTAATGTCAAGAGTCTATATTTATGACTAAGAAAGTAGGAGATGAAGGAAAAGACAGAGGAGAGGAAGGAAAGAGAACAAGAGTAGGAGGGAGGGAGGCAGTGGGCGGGAGTATGCAGGGGGTTGTGAGGCTGCAGCCATTGGCCTCAGACAGGAACCAGAGTGTGAATAGCACACATTGGCTTAGCCTCTAAGCTGGGCTGGACCTCTAATTTGCTCTGCTTGTGGAGCTTTGAAGAAAAACGGCAGCTGCCGACTCACCACCAGCCTGAATGAGCCTGTAAACTGGAAGCCTGTACGGGTGGAAAGACAGCTGCATGATCCATGGATGGTTTTGGATGGGGAAGGAAAAGCCGGAGTCAGCCTGCTCGGTTTTATCGTTTTGAAATATTCCGTGGATTAGCGTGCAGAGAGGAAGAGAGCAGAAGCAGTGGCGTTTTAGAGGTAATTCTGACATTTTGCTTCTTCTCATGGGAGTGATGCCCTGGCTTCCGGGATTAGATTGGTAGCGATGTGGGTGGGGAGAGTATATGGATACAGAGATGTAGAAAAACATTCAGGTGTAGAGACGGCTGAAATCAGTGCTTTCACAGATTGTGATTCAGTATTCGTATGTTTCGATGTGTTACTGTGTGCTTCTGTGATGATGAGGGATCTCATCATCAGAGATGTTTAGATGGGCTGAATTTAAACACTGATGTGTTGACACAATCGCCTGCTGTTGGAGGACATTTTTTCCTGTCGTTAGCTCCTGCAGCAGCATCTGTTTCTTTATTTTCCCTCCCCATCTACCCTACATTTGTGTCTCCTTGAGTAACCCTCTTCTTCCTCCTTATATTTCCCCAACAAATAGTCTTTTCTATGAAGATGTTAAATTAAAAGTCTTTCTATCTTTTGTGCCATTGTACAAGATTCCTAGCTAATGATGCTTCAGATTGCATGTGCTTGCCCACTATTCATTTCCCCCCCTTTCTCTCCCCTTCATTTTTCCCCATATTGAAAGGAGGGAGCAGTGAGAACAGCAGGAGAATAGCGGCTGGGCTCAGCTGTAAGGAGTGTTGTGGCGCGAGCTGGAAGAATAGCCTGTTGTGTTGGGCAGTAGCAGCATTTTGTATCTGGGTTTTCTCTCCCTTTCTATCCTCCTCTTTAATGGCATCTCCATCATCATTTTTTAATTCAAAGAATCACAACAAGAAAACTGCTGGATGTCCATTTTGTAAAGAACAAAACAAAGCAAAACGTAAAACAGTTTACACGAGAAAGAATGCCACACTTTCTGTAATCAGAGACCTGGGTAATGTTTGTTATATTTAAATTATCGTGCCAATAGAATACCACATGAATAAATTCTAACATATTACATTCATCTGAACAACTTAAGTTGAGAAACATTCTTCTCAATTTCACAAATATTTTTTTCTTTTCAGTGTGTACATTCATATACAAGGCAATTCAAAGTGCTTTTCAAAAAAAAAAAAAAAAAACGTAAAGAAAACTTAATTCAAAGCAAGAAAAACATTAACAAGAAAATGTGTACAAGTAAATCTGGAAAAGTAAATAATATGTTTAAGTCTTGATTAAAACTATAGGCAAAAGTTTCTGCACCTCATAGACTTTCAGGAAGTTTGTTCCATAATTTGAGAGCATAGATACCAAATGAGGCCTTGCTTTGATTAGTTCCAAACCTGAGAACAAGAGGAACAGTTATCCCAAAACCTCAGGGGTCTAAGGGTCGTACCTGCTCAATAAATCTGACATGTATTTAAAATGTATAATATTACAAAAACTAAGATTACTGTAAGACTAGTGACTAGTGTAGTATGATTCAGGACTTTGGGGGAGCTGCAGCCACCTGATAATTATTATTATCATCATTTTAAAATTAATATAGAAAGTAAAAGCATGCACTTTTGTGTGTGTCCTTATGATGACAACTGTTTGCTCTGACAATGTTTTAAGTGAGTAGTAAGCAGATTTAGTTACATGATAACATTTTATTTGATTCCATAATGGCATTTGTTCTTCAGCTGTTATAGTCTAGTTCTGATATCTAATCTTATAATTGTGTGACTGTAAAAAATAGCTTCTGATTTTTATGCATTAGGCTTGTTATCTTGTTATCTTCTATATCTGGGCTTCATGACTGTTCATCCATGTGGTTTCACTGAAAATAAAAAGTAGTTAAAGGGAACAAATAGATGTACAAAAAATGGCCAGAAAATGGACTCTTGAATTCCAGACCTTTGTTTGATTAGATTAATAATTGCCAAATGAAACAAAATAGCCCTGGTCTGCTAATTAAGATTTCAACCAATTCCACACAGTACCAGACAATCCTGTGTAATTTTTCAACTTATCATTGGTGTCCAATGCAGGACTGATGTCAAGAAATAGTGTAAATATGTTTTACCCAGAACTCCTTAAGTGGAGCTCCTCAAGAACTCCAGTTTCAGTTTCACCTGTTTCAAATTCTGTAAAAAAAACAAAAAAAAAAAACCAAATCTCCTTTCAAGCATCTTTTGCAATGCAATTAATAATCTGTGAATTGACAAATATAATCAACTGATCCCCACTACACTAAGTTGATGCTAAGTCAAGCAGAAAGTTGAGCTTTTCACATATTGGTGTTACAGTATTTTTAGCTGCAGATTCATCCTTTGCTACAAATTTTCAAACATTCACTGAAGAAATACTATGTTATTACAGTTTAAGAAGAAAATACTTACTTATACATTGAATTATTTGTTTATTTGTATTTCTAATACTTTGTAATATAAACTTAACTGGTAAGTAAGAAATCTGCAGAATGTGTCAAGTTTTATTTATAGCTGGCGATTACTAACATAATCACTAGCTGCATCCCTAGCTTAATTACTCAGGTTTTTAAGGACCTGTGGAAAATTACTCGAGTGAGTAGAAGAATTAACTATCTGGTATATTTCAAATGCAACACACTTGTAGTTGTATTGTTGTTTAAACGTAAATAGAAATACAATATTCTCTCATAGAGAAAATAATGAGTTTATCAGAAAGACAAAAAAAAAATACATTGTTATATGTGTTGCATTGATGCCTGGAGAATAAACTTCTCCAGGTATCAGCTTGTAGGATGCTGCAGCTCAAATGGCAAACTACAACCAGCTGAATATCCCTGCTTTTTTCTTCAAGAATGGTCACCACAAATACAAATAACACAAAAGGTGTGCTGGAGTGTGAGATGGGTAAGGAAATCATGCAATGTTTTCATTTAAAGTATTCATTCCAAGATAATAAGTATTGTTACGTGATTTTTTTACACTTATAAAAATTGAGTAATATGTCCTCAATAGCGCTGCTTAGATTTTATTCATTAGAGTAAAATGAATTAATCCTCATTTTGCTCCAGATGTTTATTTATGAAAATGTGTTAAACTGAAAATTGTACGTGCTCTTCATAGAGAAGATTTTGTACCACCAGAAATTGTAGTAAAAGAGAGGTTTTGAAAGATCTGCCAACATTCAATGAGACACAATAAGGGATTACAGATTGGTGTTGAAGCTTTCCTTAACCCCATTTTAGTTAATTGGGCCTAATTCAGCTTGGTGTGCATCTAACTGCACCTTTAACCATAGGCAGGATCTGGAGCAGAGTGGCTATTTGCTTAATCATTATCTAAGAGCCTCTACAACATTGATTCACTCCCGATTCTCTTCATAAATCATTATGGGCCAGCATTCCCTTTTAAAGTTGTATGGAAGCACTCGTTGAAGCCAAGCTGTCAAAGTGTAATATTTAGTAAGATCCTAAGGTCCGTCAAGGTTTTATGTAAATCAAAAGTTCATACAAAGTGGATTTAAATTAATTTTTAATTTATTTTTTGACATAAGCTGCAGCTTTTAAAGAGAAAAACATTTCCTTTTTGCTGGGAAAATTATTCCTTTTGTTAGTAAAACAAAATATTTTCACAAGTCTTCTTTTCCAGTCTTGTAAGTCTTTAATAACTCATTTAATGAATGTTGTGTAGTTCACCATTAACACTGTATTACTATGGGTTTTGACATCCAATCATGTACTCCTTTGTCTTATTAAATTGACATTTTCACAGGAGAATATATCATTGGCATACCTGTTAGAGCATTTAAAATTTGTTTTTTTTTATTTATTTGTATATTTATTCCGAATATAATGTTGTTACTTTTTCACATATTACGTTTATTTGAACAACCTCAAAAATAGAACAATGTATATGCCTAGGATTTTCCTTCACAGTTACAAGAGTCAAGTTTCAAGTCTTAAGAGCACAACTTCCAGTGAAGTCTTGTTTCTTGAGTTCAAATCAGGTCACAGATCTTTGTTTTTGTCACTGACATGCACCTTAAGTACTGATAATGATCACAAAACCAACACAAAATCAAAACTATCCTTTTAAGTCCCCATCTGTGTCCTACATCTGAATTTGGAGGGTACAAATTAAGTTTGGTAAATGTACCAGGTTGAAAAGCTCCTGAACCAGGTTCTCCTTCATTACTCACATCTGTTAGTCCAAAACCTACTTCAGGCTTCAGATGCATTTCTCATATTACATTTGCTGATTATCGTTTTAGTGACTATTTCATAAAATGTGCTTGTTCTGTTCCAAATATGCCATGTTTTTGCTCTGGAATCAATAAACCAGCCCCTTTCTTGGTCGGTGCCCTTATATTATAATATTTGAAAACTTTCAATTTGAAAAAGATAATATTTACATGAGTATGTCTGAAAGGATTTGTCCCTGTGACACTATAATGGGTGGAAATGGCCATCTTTGCATAATTTGTGGTTGAGACACTCTCTTCTCTTGGCCAGTGTATTAAGGGACTGCTTGTGTAGACGAGGCCTTAAAGTGCTGCTTCAATCAATGTAGCTCTGATAATTGGCTTAAAGGCCCAGGAGAGTTCCCTGCTAACTCCCTCTGCGGCTGTTTGCCGTCTCTGCTCCTCTTCAGCTGTCTTGCCCAAAGGTGTTCACATATTTTCGGTTTGTTTTCTGTTTTCACAACACATGTTCCGCATCAACGCAAAGCTTCTGTTTATTCTGGAAACAAATTCTAGTTTATGCTGGAACTATGATTTTAATGCCCTATTTTAAATGCACAGCATGTTACTCCTTAGTAGTTACGCACTAAAATGTTTGTCCAATGCAAACCTCTTAATGTTTCTGTTATTTACCTAGAACTGCTTGGCTTTTTTTCTCATAATGAAAACACCATTTTTCTTACATTGGTTCCAATCCCTTCATCTAAGGTTAATCTCACTCTCAGGTCAGTTCTTGTTCTTGTATGCACTCCCTGCCATGCTCACACATAAAAGCAGCAGGGGTTAAAAACAGCAGATGTTGCATGTGTTTGTGTGTGACTGCAAGTGTGTGTCAGTGTTAGACAATAAGTGGAAGCTCCCCAGACCATCAACAGCAGGAAGGCGATGAAGGGTATCAGATGGCAACATAGTGCTGTCAGCGCAATGTCTATTGTTAATACTCTGGAGGCCAGTTTTCACCTGGATATAAGGATGTGATTGTGGTTGGTATTTAAATTAGGGACAGGTTTCTGTCTCAATTAAAGTAAATTTAAAATTAGCTTTCATTGTCTCCATTGGAGCTTGATAAATGGGAGCAAATTGAGGAATTGATATCACCTATTTAAGTTATTATTTTTGACTTAAAAATGTCTGAACATCCAATGCACCATTTCATAATTGTGAAATGGTGCATTTCACACCATTTCACGTAAAATGGACACTTTTACGTGTCCATTTTATTTATATCACAGATTGATGGAAATAATGGTTTTATTCTAATCCCATCCATTGTCATTCAAGAGTGAAAATAATTGTCCTGCTTTCAAATTAAAACTTGACCCATCATTGCAGAGTATAAGTCTAAAAGTCCTGGAGGGAAAAGACAAAAGATCTGCATGTGAAACATCTGAAATGTTGCAGCATATTTTCTTTTAGTTACCGGGAGAAAAGCAGAACAAAACTGAGAGCACTTTACTGTATCTCTGTAGTTGGTGGGACATAAAAAATATTTACATATTCATAAGATAAATCCCCAGAGGCTCTTTGGGTCTCACCAGTGTGCAGAGGTGACAGCACTGGTGATCAGCCTGCAGCTCTGCTGAGGTGTCTGAGAATCTCAGGTTGCTTTAATTGTGGCTTTTAGGTCATCTGAATTGTTGGATCTGGTGTCTGGTGTCATTTTCCTTTTTACAATACTTGAATAATTCTTTGTATTGAAGGATGTAGGTCAGTTAAGTTTACTGGCCATTTTAGCACATTAACTAGGGTCATTAAAGCAGGTATTTGGTCGTTTTGGCAGTGTGTGCAGATTCCAAGTCTTACTGGAGAATAAAATCAGCATCTCCTTAAAGCTTGTCAGCAGAAGGAAGCACGAGCTGGTTGTAGCACTCACACATGACATTGCATAAAAAAAGTCATCACTGACTGTGGAAACTTCATCCATGACCTCAAACAAGTTGGATTCTGTGTCCTTTCACTCCTTCTCCAGAGTCTGGGACCTCGATTTCCAACTGCGTTGCAAACTTTTATTCCCTCTGTTGAATAACAAGTAAGATCTCCATGTCAGGCTCTTCCTGTGCTGAAGTGTACTCTTGAAATGGTAGCTCTAACCTCAACTCAAACCTTAGAAATTTCTGTTCAATCCCTTAAAGGGCTTTGCTTCACAAGCACAAAAAGACTGTGGTTGTCTCTATTCCGGGTCCACACTTTTTTTTTCTTCCTCTCAACTTTCCACTAGATTTTTTAGATACAACATTCATTAAAACTATCTTCTTTAGTAAACGATTGTTTTGTGTCTTAGTCTGTTTTTGGAGGTTGTCCATGATAGAAACAATCCATAGCATTTCTTCATTAAAAAGCCTTTTTTTTATCTTTCCTTTACAATTTTGTGTATATCTACATAATGTATGTTCTACCGTTTTAATTAATTTTACTGAAATATTTTTATAATATTCTAGTTTATTGGGCTCTGCCTCTAAGATGAGATGCAGGGACTGTATTCGATCTCACAGCTGCACTATGTAACCTTTATAAAAATGTTTATATGTCACTATGTTGTGGTGACATTTTTAACAAATATGTAAAAAGCACATTCTTTGTAATAGTTACACACTGCAGCTGTAATTCCATAATTTCTTTTAACGTGTAGGTTAAATTTTATCCATGATGCCTATGAATATGTTTAACTTGCCCGGTTTAGCATTCATCAGTAATAACACTTAACAGTAAGCTTGTTACTGTTAAGTGACTCTGCTGTCTATTTCTTGATACCTTTAATCAAACAAGCTTTATCTGTTGACAGGCGGTCTGACATTTCATGGAGTTAACGGTTTACTTAATTACTGTGCCAAAGTTATGTCACAGTGAAACAAACCCAAAAATGAACCATCATGCTCAAAAGTTTGCTCAAGGTTATGATTTTGAATGAATGTTGTTTCCACTGTGCTGTCATCTCTCTCATGATACCTTTTCCACAGCTAAGCATTGCTGCAATGTTGATTTTTAAAAGGTAAACCTTTTCAGAAGAGTCATACTTGTTCAGCCTTTTATTATTTGGCATGACCCATGAGGTGATGGACTGAGATATGGTGCTGTTTTTGTCTGTTTGTGCTCTCATTTTTTTTTTTTTTTTATTACTTTACTATCAGAAATAAAATTAAATTAAACTTGGTTGGATGTTTTGCTCAACGTAATTTGTATGGATAAAATTTAATTTGCAGTGGTTCAACATGTCAGCTGTGAGGTTAGGATGTCTTATCCTGTTTAATGGCTTCTACATGTATTCTTCTCTTCCTCTACGTTTAGCCTGAGAAACATGACGAAAGGAAATTAGAAAATGAATTTTAAGGTGCATGAGTAGAAAGAGATTTCACATAAAAAGATCTAATAAAGTAGTAGCAAACCATTGTGCTCATTTTCAGAAATTCCATGAACTAATTCAATTATTCTTGCAGAAAATGAATGCCAATATTTGATTTAAAAATGCTTGTTGGTTTGGCTAGAATGACTGATGCATGAGAAGATCTTAAATGATCTCATGATTCCTCTGAGTATCTAAGAGTATCAGTTGGCCTGGTTTGGCAACTAATGGCATTCATCTGTAATAAAATATTTTGTCAGGCTACCCAGATAATACCTCAGTTTAAATCTGCTGAGCTTGTGTGAACTTGTAGCTTAATAGGCTTAAGAAATGTGAATTACCTTTCTGCTATATGTATTAAAAGGATATGTTCAATGCTTGTGAAATCATGTTTATCTTTGATAAACATCTGTTTCTATTTGTGTTAATAAAAAAAACATTAACACAAATAGAAATAGATTTTTCTTTGTGTATTCAATTTCAAAGGTAACTTTTAAACCATTTGATTAAACATGTTTATGTCAGGATTTCTTTTTTGTTTCCTCTTATTATTGATATATTGTATGAAGAATGGCCAGATAAAAACTAAAGCACTCTAATGTGTATATTTTATCTAAACGTCATTTAGTTTTGAGCTGGGAATTTTACTCTCATTCAGTTCTTCTAGTTTTATCAAATTCAATTTGATTTATTTTCTATTTGAATATTCTTTTGTGTTTCTGAACTGAAGCTCTTAAATGGCCATCAAGATTCACATCCTCAGTTACTCCATAGGGATCCTATTTCATTCTGTGTGCAACTTCAAGGTATGTAATTAATATCTTAGGGCTGTTCTGATGTTCTTGCAGCTTATGATACATGTTCAGTCACAGTATGTAAGTGGCCCAGTATTAGGAGGTAGGATGTGGGTCATAGCAGGCACTCAAACAGGCTACTTGAGGGACACAGGTCCCCTGCCTCTGAAGCTTTTTATGAACTGCCAGTGAGGACAGATCCTATCCTTACTAACCTTATATTTTTAGTTCACACTCCTAACAGACTACAGACTGCAGTATGTGTGTTTACACTTCTGCTCTTTTTGTCTTTATCTCCATGACTGTTGATTTTGTGCTGTGCATTCCTGAAACCGTGTGTGTTTACTGTAAATGCTATATAAGTTGGCTAAATTTAGGACAGAGAACCAAGGGGATGATAAGCAAACTTTACCTCAGTTGTACCTTCCTGTTATGATATGGTGGTATTTTCACACCCATTGTTGTTGCAGCAGTTGAGACTAGATTAGCTTTCTTAAAACCCCACCCCCAGGCCTCTCCTCTTCTGCCTAATTTGAAAACCTTCTGAATGGGTTAATGAATAGCGGCACAGTGGCACGATTTGTTGCACTATTGTATTGCAGAAAGAAGGTCCTAGGTTTAAATCCTGGCCAGGGTTCTTTTTTCGTCATGGAGTTTCCCTGTTCTGCATACGTTTTCCCTCTGGATACTTTGATTAGATCATTGCCGCCCATGGTTGAACTTATTGGTCTACATGCTATGTGTGCGGGAAAACTAACACTCCATGTCATGTGGAGAACAACACCCCCCCACAAGAAACATGGTGGTGGTGGTATCATGTTGTGGAAATGTGCTTTCCTTCAGCAGAGACTGGGAAGCTGATCTGAGATGATAGGAACATAGGTGCATTTCAACATAGGTGAATTGAAATACAACCATACCATAGTTAAGCTGTCATTAGTGTATTAGTATTGCAAATAATAATAATCTGCTTCAATGATGTTACACATTAAAGTAGCTACAAAAACATTTGAGTTTACTAAAAGCAGCAGTTTTTCTCTCAAAGTGCTGCAAATTTGTCAAGCTGTTTGCTGACCCCATTTAGACTATTTGCTTTAGCGTTACTATTTCTGCAAAGCTTTAAACTGCGTAGCTGTAAAGACTCATGGACATACTGTAAAGACAATGTTGGTGACGTGACAGAGATAAAGCCAGGCTCGCCTGAAACCCTTTATCCTTTTAGCAGTGCTCAGATCAATACTGTACTCACGCAAACATATGTAAACATGTCCCGTCTTATTTATTTTTTTTTTTTGTGCCACAATCAAATTGTGGGATTTGATTCCCACAATAACCTGATAACATGAAAAGGAGAGTAAATGCCACGTGAGCAGCCTATGGGGTCATTTGCATGTTTAATTCCTCAGTTTGTTTGTTTGTTTTTTTTTTTTCATTAAGAGGAGACAATGAGGTAGAGAGTGTGAGCTAGTCACAGATTTCACATGCCCATTAGGTGATTGGGTTCTTTTTCTGTCATGTGCCTGTCCTGCCTTCATCCTCTTTCTTCCTCTCCATCTCCTTTTTTATGCTATTACACCATTTGGCAGATGCTCCCTGTCACATCTCCCTCCATCCCTCTGGGAATGGATTCATGTTGATATTTAGGCTTCAAACTCAATCATGCGTGGAAAACATCTGCTTGTAGTGTAAACCTCTCCACACCTCAAAACCATCTCCTGTATTTGCCTGCCATACGTCCTTGAATATGTCAGCTTACTATGTGGGAAAAGGTTTTACAACAACAGTGGTCAAATAATGTGAATCATGTTTCTGCATTTCACTGAAAAGCAAAGGCTACCAAAGAGGAAGGTTATTTTCTTATATTATACAGGGCATGGGAGAATCTCAATACATTTTCTTAAACAACTTTATAGATCCAGAAATCAGGAGTATATCTTCATCATAAACTGAACTCAAAAATTGTAATTCCTCCCACAGCCCCTTTCCACATTATTATCAGAATTGTTACATAATGGACAGAGTTAGACCACAGTCGTCTAAGCAGTACTATGTTACGAACCTTGTAAACTACTAGAAATTATGCTTAGGCTTGTTCCAACGTTAGAGTCTCAGTCTTTAATAGCCTAGAGTAAAAATACTGGTTTTACTAGTTTTAGGTATGTATTCTAATAAAAAAATAGTCACTACAGAATGAAATAGCTTTTTGTAAAATAGAATAAAAATAATTATTCCTTCTCTGTTAAACTAATGAGACACATTGAATGTTCCGATTCTAGAAATAATATCTACTGTGAATCAAAAATCTTTTGGGATCGAGACTTAAGCTAGAATCTGACATAGGTGTTCTTACTTAATAACATAAGCATAAAAAGTACTTTATGAAATTTCTTTTCAAATACGTAGAAACTTTTTTTCTGTCATAATGTCTAATTTATTTTTTATATATTAGATGTTCATTTATAGAGAGAAAAAGACAGAATACACCCTGAACAGGCCACTAGTGTGTCAAAGTAATTACAATCTACACGTATGTCCATCCTTCCATCCATCCAATACATGTTCTGTATGTAAAAGTATCTTTCATACAATTCAAAGTGAAGTTTTGTGTTTATATTTTTAAATCTAGCTTGAGTTGCAGGTTTGACTTGAAAAATGTGTAGAGATTTTGTGCTTTTACCCCTTTTTGTCAAATAAAAAGTCACATAATCTTTTGACTTTCATCTGAGTTTCTGCTGTGGTCCTTTTTGGATTAAACACTGGCTGCTTTCTATGAAAGAGCCCTTTGTTTGTTGAATACTTCAGCTGAACTGAACCTTGCTGGGATGTTGAGACAGAAGCTTCATCTTAACTGGATCTAACATTTCAGTTCAGGGGAACAACACACAAAGGCCCAAGCATTTTCGACACAGAAAATGAGTCTGTAATTTCCTAATAAGTTGTAAGTTTTTTTTTTTTTTTTAACAGACACAAGTTCAAACAGAAAATCTGCCTTTACTAAAATTGGAGTCAATAAAATACAAATAAATCTAGGTTTTAATTTGATGTTGAGATGTTTGAATACATCATCAATGCAATTTATCATTTTTTCTGATCCTTTTTAAAATATTTTCACTTCTGTTACCTCTTTCAGATATTGGTTGAAGCTTGTGTGTTTGTAAGAAGCACACAGGCAGATACTGCACTCAATAAAGTGCATCAGCGATCAGTTTTGTCCTTTTCAAGTTTCTGTCGAGAACTTTGATATTTGTTTTGAAAATTAAATACATTTTAAATCTTTGGTTATAAGTGTTAAAGTACTCAGAGAATAGCCACCTTTTTATTTTTTTTTTAGCAATAGTCAAGTTTTGTTTGCCAAAAGCTGCTAGAATTTGTTCCTTGATTGGCAAAAATGTGTGGCATTATATTTACCTCTTATATTGTTATGGACCCCTGAACCCAATCAGGATAATATTTTGACTATTTTTTGGTGTTAAAATTACAATAAAGATATTTCAGTTCCCCAAATAAACAAGTCTTAAGTCTGTATCCTGTTCAACACATAACCTTCTGAGCTTGAGATCCTACAGAAAAAAATATTGAAGTTGTGATGTTCACTTCCATCATTGCTAAGTGCATGATTCCCAGTTTACAAAAGTCAGAAATGGTAATTCTTACTTGCAAAAATATTGTGTTTTTTAATGATGCAGCCTGACCTGGAATTGATCAAATCAAACATTGCAATAACACACTGAAGTAAATTGTTTATTTTGCCTTGGCTGGCCTATTTAAATTTAATAAAATCTCAGGGTAAGATAAAATAATTCTTTAAAAGCAATCCACAAACAGATGACTGAACTCTGATATTCTTGAAAGTGCATATTAAATATTGAGATTACTTTGCACTTGCCAGTTGTTTTTTTGTCAGATATATATAAAAAAAATAATGATTACATGAACAACATTATTAATAATAATAATAATAATAAACACTGCAAAGGAATAACTGCAAAAAAGAAAATGGGTTGAAAACGACTGTTGTCGTGCACAGCATGTGGCCAGTAACTGATCTTAGCCAGAAATGTTGTTATATTTTGCAGCAGTTCACATGTAACTGTGACTGGTTGGTGCTTCCAGGACATACTGCTCTGATATAATGTCACCAGGACATAAAATGTTGCTACATTTACTTCACACAGCTACCTTTGCCTCTTGCTGCCTCTGCTTTTGTACATTAAACCTAAACATTCCCATGTGTGTCTGACAGCCTCAGTTGTCTTGCAACAAAGTTTACTGGAGTGCTGAGATCCAACTGTATTGCCAAAGAGACTGTTTCTTTGCTATGAGAAGTTGTTAAACAAAATTACCATGATGCCATCATTGGTGTACCTTTTCCTGACTGTACCACAGACAGCTTTCACAAATGATACCTATTAGTTAATGTGTACTTGACTGTTTCTTACTAACAGACAACCCTGCAGTCTTCTGCCCAGATACAAGATTCACTGTTTACTTCACACAACATGCTGGACTTCAGAACTCCAGCAGCAAAAGCACTTTACATTGACCTCTGTCTAAATTGTGGTTTGTGGTCATTAATGGAACAGCTCAGCAGGAAATGCTTGTAAATTGTTTTCAGTAAAATTTAATTCAGACAATTTTTTTCTCCATCATGATTAATAGTGAGCATGGGTATCCATTTTCATTGCCTTGCAATATAAATTAATGTGTTCATTAAAAATATTTCTGCTTCAATAAACATCTTTTCATTGTTCCCAACTTTATTTCTATGTACTTTATAATGCCATTTCAGTGAGACATTTAAGGATTTTATTCCATCATGCAGAGCTTTTTTACAAACTTCTGAGCTCTTGCAGCAGCTTGAACCTTTTACATTCACAAAATAATGTAAAAAAAATAAATGGATTAAATACCCTGGGATAGTGCTTTTTCTGATCATTTGTGTAGCCTTTGACATTTGCAGGATTTTTGACCAATGATTAGATGATTAGAGTCTCTGTGATGGCTTAAGTGAGATCAGTATGTTATGAAGCTGTAGTCTGGAAGCACAAGACATGCAGCCTCTTGAACTTAATATCTGTACTGTAAGGTGATGTGTTCCTAGAGAGCTTCTAAAGTTATTCAGCATCCTTCTGTTTTAGTAGCAACATCCACATGAGCATCACAACTAATATTGCATTACTAACCCCAGCCAAAAAAAAATCAATGAATCAATTTTTTATTTATTTGATTTTTATTTTTTTAACAGTCAAAGCTGCTGACTTCATTACACTTGACTTGCAGTATGTAAAATCCCATTTTTCAAAAGCTTATTTGAGGTATGGAGATGGGTGAGTTGGTCTGATTTCCCTGCAGTGATTTGGTTAGCAAATATTCAGGGAACATCAAAGAAAAAGAAATATTTACTTGTAGGAGGGACTGATGTATATTACTGAATAGATGACATCATGAAGTACAGAGTGAGGCACTTTTTTCATATTGAACAAGGATACTAAGTGAAGTGCCAAATTAGTTCAACATGGTTCACAGATAATAAAGTCTATTATTTGAATTGCAGTCCCAGGGAAAATCAGCGAGCAGAGTTAAAAAGGTGTGTGAACAAAGTGGCCTACAAATCTGACTCAGGCACACCAGTACTGTGAGGAGGAAAGATCCACAAAAGGAGAATATTATGAGAAACGCATAGTAAGAAGGATACCAAAATATTTTACCATAATCATATAGTTTCACTGAAAGTTTCCCAAATACTATGGTTGTAAGCTTCTAAAGAAAATAACATTTCTCTCTCATTATTGGGATTCTGTTGTGTCATCTTGTTGTGTATAATCCTGTTTTGTAAATTTCTACAGGCAGTGAATGTAGCGCTTGTAAACTGGAATGCAGCAGGGCAGCAGAATCTTGTTTGTTCTCAAGAGTTAGGAGCTGTGCACAGCTGATCATAACCACAAAAAGAGTACTTGTTTTGAAATCTTCTGTAAACTTCAAATGCTAAGTGTGAAAGATTAGTAGTAGGAATGTTCTTCCTTTAGATTCTTAAGCAGCTACCACTTGTTGATTTCAGACAGGTCTTCTCTACAGCAGCATCCACTGTTAAAAAAGTAAGAACTGCAGCATGTTCATCTGTGGCAGCAGCATAAAATGCAGCACTGCTCATGCTGTTGGCAGAACTTGCTCACAAAAGGACATACGCTCCAACACTGCCACAGATCAAGTGCGTTTGTGTTGTATTTTCTATTCATCCAGACACAGACACTTCTCAAACTGTGAGTGAACAGTACACACATTGATGACTGTGGCAGTAAGTTAGTACATCAGAGTGAGGCCTGACTCTGGCCTATTATTGTTACTCTATTGACTCACCACAATGATGGTGATGAGATGAGCCTGACCCCACTGTTACTGTTGTTCTCTGAAACAAGTGATGCTCTCTCTGGTTTTTGACTGTCTCACATTCAGCTGGGATTACAGTCTCTACCCAACCTGAATTGTTTGATTCTAGAAAACATAATATTTTGTTTTTAAGGGAAATTTTTCACAATATCTTAACAAAGTTATGGGTTTTTATTTTGAAGAAAGCATTAGATGATATAATGATATTTATTTACATATTACTGTGCAAAACTGGTCAGCTGTGTGTCTTCTTGCTTGTGTGCAAAAGAAATATGTTAAAGTTGAGGTCTTTAGGTTTTTCAATTCACAAAACTGCAGCTAAGGGGAATAAACTTTTAACAGTTGAATACAACATATGTAATTGATAATGTCATTATTTAATAGATGTTTTTTGGGTGTTTTTTTTTTTCTGAAGGCTCATCAGTTGTCCCAGGGTGTTTTCTATTCTTCTGCTCATCTTGCATTTTTATTGCCATCCAAACTTCTGATTGTCATTGGCAAACTAAATACTCCCATACAGCACTCAGATACTTAAACCCATTCAAATGTACCACTGCTCACAGTGCCTTGGGGATTCTCCTCATGCTTTGCAACTTGGAGTGAAAATTTTGTGACCCTTGTTAAATTCATTGTTTATGTCTAGGCAAATGTACAATAAATTCAGTGAAATTATCTGCCGACCAAAAATAGTGATGCTTGCAGATTATTGTGGTCACAGATTATGTTAAGTAGTCATGGCATCAATGCTATATTTAAGACAGTCTGAAACCAAAATGATTCTGGCTTCTTCCCTCTAACATTTTACCTTAAGACATAAAGGTCTTGGATGATTTATTGCTGCATCGATTTATTTGATATGTATGAATGGCTGAGAGTCCATAATGGATGGGTTGATGTGACAATGATGTAAATAACTATACAGACGCTTCTCATATTGGCACACTTGAATCAGTCTGCCTCTCCGAGACACTGTTTGTGGTGAAAATGGCTGCGATAACAGAAGACATTCTTTTTAAAGCATGCTGAGCTTCAAAAACATTGCCTTTCATCAGGGGACCTCCCATTCCTATGATTCAAACTCCGAGACACCTTCACTTTCATCTCATCTCTCTCTGCTGAGGTGAATACAAAGCAGTGCTTGGCTTGTGTGCTGCTGCTGTAAACCGACTGTTGGATGATTTATCATGTTGTTTTCTTTGTGTGAGGGATTTGTGTCTGTTCACAGTCTGAGCACTGTGTCACTTTATCTATTATCTATTGCCAGTTTATCTTTTGTATAATTTTCCAAATATAGGAACAGAAATAGAATATCTGTGTTTTCTTAACACTGCAGATGTGGGATGGAGCAGGGCTTAGTAAAAGCTAGCTCATTATAAGGTGCTTTGTGGACTGGATGTACCTTCAGGGAGGCAGTATGAGCTGGCATACTGGAAAGACTAAGGTAAACTTTCAGACATGAGAAGGCTTAGTGAGCTTGTCCTTACAAAAATAAGAAAAAGTATAAGATCATGGTCTGTATGTATCTGTGGTTTATCAACAGTGAGGAGAATATATTATTTAATCTTAGAAGGGAGAGTGGCTGATCCCAGAAAAAGGCAGTATTGCTTTGCTGATTCTTTGACTTCTTTTCCAAAACCATCCTCGGGTTAACATTTTTATATCTTTGTTACACTATTGCACTGCAACATACTCTCTTTACACATCAAATACTGAAGCCTATTGGATCTGCGGCAAATATTTTGCATGTAAAAAAGTGTGATATGGACATTAAAACTTAGAAAATCTTAGAAATACAAACTGCACATAAATGTGGCAGCTATGGGATTGGTACTCAAATGTTGCAGCAATGGCCCAATAATATATCACTTAATTTCATACTACACAATGCAGTTGCTTTGTCTGCACTAATTAAGATTCACTCAGTGACATGTCAGAAAAACTTGAGGTGGCTTCACGTGGATGGGACCGCGGCCCATTCTTTGCTTACAGTTATTTGGCCATTTATGGGCATTTATAGACTGTGAACAGAGTATTACACTTTCATCTCCAGATGAAAAGGTAGTCATTAGCTATGGAGACATGAAGGCAAAAGTAACTCCCTTGGCCCTGGAACAGCAGCAATACACAGCAACACACACCGAATGCAAAATGTTCAAGGTTGGAGAACTTGATGTTTCAAAAAACTTTGAGTTTTTTTCTTTCATTCAGACTAAGTTTACATATGTAGTTCTCTTTGGCTTAAACACTGGCATTTATCTGCTGGTCAAGAAACCACATTCACAAATACAATTATTCAGTTGTTATTTTCATTTTGTTATTAAAACATTTCTCTATTGTCCCCCATTGGTGTTTCTGTTTAGCGGAGATCTGATGAGTTAAAAATCCTCTGGATGCATAATTCACAAGACCAATAAGCCATTCAATAATTTCCCGTGCTGTATGGATAGAAGAATTCATCATTGTGTGAAAGACTCATTTTTGTATACTTTGTATCATTTAGTATAACGTACGGCTGCTCAACTGGAGAAAAAAAAATCTAAATTAATTTTGGACAATAAGACAGTCTTAGTTTGAGTCTGCACAACTCTATTTGTTCTACTTTAAAAAAATGTAAATGTTCATTTTTGCCAAATCCTGTTTTTGTCTCTTGATTTTTCTTAAACATTTACGTTATAGACATGTTCCCCTACTGAATGTAAAGCAAATCATTGCTTATATATTTGCTTATATAAAGCTTCAACAGTTCAATCACAAAATCAATTTTGTTGAAAATACACAAATGTTTTACTCATACAAGATAGCAAGGTTTTTGTGACATTAGGTGTTAAAATAATCTACCCTCAGCCATTTAAATAATTTTATTGATGGAACCCATACAACATCTCAAAAACACTTATCTGAGATTTAGTAGATCACATCGACATATAAACATATTCTCAGACATGCTGTGTTATATGTAATGATGTATATTTCAACAAATATATTTTCAGCATCACTGAATCCACAAGGGAAGCTGAAGGTAGTGAAATAACTTTAATAGTAATGCAATGTTTGTGTGAATATGTTGTTTTTGCAATCATTTGGGCCAAAAAATATTCTAAATGAACAATGTCATCAACCTGTTTTTTTTTTTTTTTTTTTCCAAGTTGTCAAACAGTGGTATGTCTGAGTTAAAGCTGATGTTTATTTGAAATATATGCATGACTGTGTGTATTCTATGATTCTCTAAGCACTACTGCCATGACTACAGATGAAATTCAACTTATGTGAACCATCTGCCTTGTCATTGTTTTGTTTTTTTCAATGTCAGAGACATAATATCCCCTGTCTCCACCGTTTGGTGTCGGCTTTCACCTACAAATTGTTCTGACTGCACTGCAAATTACCACAGAGCACTAATTATTAATCACTACTTGTTCAACCAGTATGACCTTAGAGGGAATTTGAAACTATGAAGTTGACTGAGAGTCTCATCATAATTTGATAGGATTTACTATTTACTACCTATGTTTATATTTAGTTTATGGTCCAACTGTGAAATTAGTAAAACACCAAGGAAATTATTATATACTGCAGCTAATCCAATAACCGCAAGACGCAAGATCAGCAGATTTGAACAAAACCACAATTTCCATAGTAAATCCATTTGTTTACACCAAGAGCAAATTTACAGAATGAAAATGAAATAGGTCACCTGTCGAAGGTGACCTTTTTCTTGGACCCGGACTTGGCAGACTGCAGTTTCCCATGAGACAAAGCGATTGCTCGAGATGCAATCCTTGATTTAATTCCTTGACATAATATTCGCAGGCAGTGTGCTTCCAATGATGGTGCTGAATTACAATCACACCGTCTTCATTTCAGAGCCCCTCTGGGTGGCTCACACTCATCTCAGACAGCTGAAGAAATCTTGGGATGCAGCGACAGACTCTCACGGCTGTAGGCGCTAAGAAAACTTGTTGTTCTTCAAACAATAATTCTGTTTTTATTGTCATTTGCAAATCATATTGATAGAAATTTGCGTTTTCTCCGTTGTTCAGGTACAACCCGTCCCCCTCGAGACGGAGAGGTCCCAGGGTTGGATTACAACTTCTTGTCTGTGGAGGACTTCCTACAACTGGAGGACAGTGGCACACTACTGGAAGTAGGAACATATGAAGGTAAGGAGAACGATGACAAAAATCAAAAGTGGCACTTCATGTGACTCACGATAGAGCAGGTGTCCTTATTCTCTACAGATCGGGCGAGCATAGCAGCCATCATATTTGGTTTTTTGCTGCATGTAGGCAGGCTGTAAGACAGTGTACTCAGTTGATTCTGATTAGACCGTGCATGATGGGAGGGGGGGATTCATCCAGGAGACAGCAGGTCTCTCCACATCTGCCCCTCTCACTCTGATTAGGACAGCGTTGTGCAAGACTAAGTCTCAGACTGACACAAACCTGTGTGTGTAAAACATGTGGATGGCTGATTGTTTGTTGGGCTTTGCGTTATGCACTGCTAAGTCAGACTTGTGTGTTTGTGTGTGTGCGTGAGAGAGCAAGAGAGAGAGAGAGAGAGAATGTTACAACATTAATCTGCTTGGCACTGGCTCTGCTGTGTGTTGGCACGTTACTCTCTTTCACACAGACAATGTCAAATACCTGTCCACAGGAGTCCGTGGCACACCACACATCAGCAGGCAGGAGCAGTACAACAGATCTTTGATAGTCAAAGACTATCAGAGTACTTATATCTATGTACATATGTATGTACAGTACGTATGTATGTATGTATGCGTGTACGTACGTATGTACAAACATATACATATATATATATATATATATGTACATCCATCCATCCATTTTCTAACACCCTTGTTGTGAGGTGCTGGTGCCCATCTCCAGCTAACTTTCTGCGCGAGAGGCGGGGTACACCCTGGACAGGTCACCAGTCGCCTTGCAGCAAGAAGGTCTTGGGTTCGATTCCCGGCCCGGGGTCTTTCTGCACGGAGTTTGCATGTTCTCCCTGTGCATGCGTGGGTTCTCTCCGGGTTCTCCGGCTTCCTCCCACAGTCCAAAAACATGACTGTTAGGTTAATTGGTCTTTCCAAATTCTCCTTAGGTGTGAGTGTGCGTGGTTGTTTGTCCTGTTTGTCTCTGTGTTGCCCTGCGACAGACTGGCGACCTGTCCAGGGTGTACCCCGCCTCTCGCCCGGAACGCAGCTGGAGATAGGCACCAGCAACTCCCGACCCCGTTAGGGAGAAGGGTCAGAAAATGGATGGATGGATGGAAAACAGGAGCACCTCATTTATATCATCATTAGATTATTTTTCTTCTTTTTCTCTTTCCTTTGGTTTGTTATTTTGTTTGTATTTCCTTTTAATTCCTGTAAAGCACTTTGTATTGCCTTTTTGCTGAAAATGCACTGCATAAATAAAACTACATTTACCTTTACCTTTTACATGGCTCTATTCATACGTTTTTTGGAACAGATGCACCAAAGCTTTTTAGGTGTTGGCAAACAATCGGTCTGTGTAGCTTTGCACTAAAGCATTGCTGAGATAACCGTGCTTGTCTTGCAAAATTTACCTTAAAATTAGCATTGCATATTATACTTAATCAGGTGTTTTTTTTTAATCCTACTGAATAGAGTCAGTGGTCTCAGTCAGTGAAGTAACAACACAGAGAGAAGCGAATGGTGATAAACCAAGACCAAATTTACAAACATCATGCAGGTTCTATGTGCAAGTTATCGTAAAAACTAATTTGGCTTTAACTAAATTAGGAAAGACATTAATAAACAGTGTTCAGTATGAGCAAATATGATTCTACCTCAGAGTCAATGAAGGGACTCAATTTAATATTGAAATGACAACCAGCGTTCAAAACCCAATTCATGTACAGTCAAACATTAATACGAATACTGAAAATTGCTGTCCTGGAGGATCTTAGTCATAAAAATCTAAAGTAGTTGTGGGTAATAAGTGCAGTGACGCTCCAAAAAAATGGCCAAATATTAAGTTGGATAGGAACATATTTATTTCAGCCATTAGAGACGTGGCTTGGAATTTGGGTGAATATCTCTGGCCTGGCCTGCACAACCATCATGTCATCCATCAAGAGATGTGTGAAAGATCAAAGTGGCTGAAACATGTTGACTACTTTCCTCTGAGTAAATTATAAATTAGCAGGATTTCCTCTTTGAAGTTTGCACAATCAGCTCACACATGGCTGCTTGCATGAAAGTACAAACATGCATGCACATGCATGGTTGAGGCAGTCTGTTCATTCATAAAATGTGTGAGATGATGATGATAATAATAATAATAATAATAATAATAATAATAATCAAGCAAAATATTGTAAGTTGAACCACAATGCTTTCAGGGTTTTCATAGTACAGACATAACACAGACGGGAACACTCTGGGTTTCTCACCAGCTGCTTATTTCTCGGGATTGCAGGCACACTGTAGTCCGGCTTCATGTCTCTTACTTTCCACGCAAGATTATGTGCAGATTCCCTGGCTGCTTTTTCTTTGTCCCCCTGCACTGCCTGTTTTTATCCCTGCCTTCTTCTCTTCATTCCCTTCTCTCTCCCTCTCGTCTCTCAAGCATGCTAATGTCCTTCTTGTTGCCTAGGTAACTATTATGGGACCCCAAAGCCTCCAAGGCAGCCCATCATTGGGACAGTGACTCTCAGTGATGCGGGTTCCCATCCGTCTACCCCGAAGCGCACCAAGTCCTACCATGACATGCAAAAAGTCCATGTAGTGCCTGCTGACGATGACGATGACGACCAGGCCACGGAAATGAACAACAGTTTTACAGGTGAGGGCATTGCTGCGCCCCTCCTGTCTCTCTGTGTTTGTCAAAGTGCATGATTGTTTGGCTCTCTTGGTCTTTGCATGTGTAGTGTTCTCTGTCTCTGCTAAGTTTCCTAAACAACTCGTGCTTCTTTTGGGATGTCCTTTAAGTGCATATATGCAAGAACATGATAAGGACCGCAGAAGAAGAGTGTTGGCGTTTGTACGGTTGTGGTTTGTTCCTCTGTAGTAGGATTATGGGTGTCTGGCAGTTACATCATGTTTTTGTGATGAAGAATCTTTTCCTCCCAACACTGCCATCTGCCTGTGAGGAGGTTGTGGTGGAGATGAATTCCACACCACATCACTCACATCCTTATTTATTTTGATTTTATTCTGCCTCAACGTTTATGTTCTTCTAAATTCTACTCAATAAGTTTACTAAATGTGTTGCATTTCTGCATCTGGCAACAGAAGAGCTTTTAATGTCTAATGTTTTATAGACTGAAACTTGCAAACAATTTCAAAGATAACTGCTAAAAACCATATTTTCAACTTTTTTTTTTTTTTGCATTTTATGACATCACAACCACAAAATGTTTTGTTTATTGGGATTTCATGTGACAGACAACACAAATACTTCAATTTATATGAATGAATTCAGCAAATGAAATACAAATTTATTAGGTTTTTACATGTAGAAATTATTATCTTCACGTCATAATTATGCTCTCCTTTGTTTGATAGTACATTACATAAAATCCCAGTATTAAATTTGTCACTGTAATGAGAAGAAAATATAAAAAAAGACCAAGGGGTATAAACACTCTTGCAAATGACTGTATTTCCCATGCTTGTCTTCAACCTGTTTGGAGTGTAAGTGACATCTGCTTTTATTTTCTTTCTTCTTTGATGCTTTAAATCTTTTCACTCAGTTTATCCCCTGCCGGGCTGCCTGCGTTGCATTTGCATTTGAGCAGCCAGTGAAAGGGCTGGAGAAGTGTCGGAGTTTATCTAGGCAAAATGGCGAAAGCAAGTGGGAATAGGGGTTGGTCTAGCCTAAATAGAAAAACACTTTCTGCTAGGGTGGTAAAATGGGTGGGGGTCAAATTGAGTTAGGGACCTTTGCTGTAGGAATTAACATATTCTGTTACCCCTTTACTTACACTAGCAATAAGCTAGAGGTAAACTGGGGGAAGGGAATTTCTGGGAGTTTGATGAGACTGAAGTTGCATGAAATTAGTGAGCATGTCTGTTTCTTCCATCTTGCATGCACAAAACAAACTATGATTTTTTTTTTCTCCTGTTTCTCTTGTTCCATGTCGTGCTCACTGTGTCACCCAGGATCCTTAGTGCGTAGTCTGTTCCCCTCTCCTTTGTTGTGCACAGGTAACCCTAACGACCAGGACGAGAGCCGCAGCGGCATCCTCCGGCCGTACCCCGTGCGTGATAATGCTCTACCCTGTGGTCTGAACAATGCAGCCACTTCTACTGCAGAGAGCGGGCAGCAGACGCTTGCAGAGCCCCAAGTCTCTCCAGAGGACCCTCTGGGACCGCTGCCCGAAAACTGGGAGATGGCCTACACAGAGAACGGGGAACTGTACTTCATAGAGTATGTATCCACATCTTGAACTGTTTAAAAGTTGTGTCTATTGAACACAGCCTTGGCAGTGCCTGAGTAAGTCTTTCTCTTTTTAGACTCTGCTGTATGTGTTTGCACTCTATTTTATTTCCACTTTTGCTGCTTTTGTTGGCCTATTGGTCTGTCTTTCACAATGATTTGGTTTGTCGGCCTGCCCATCCTCCTGGGCGCAACCGCTTTCCTGTTAATCCCTGCATGTCCCGATCTCAAAAGGAGATCACATCCTAATTACCTGACTACCTCCACCTCTCTGTCCTCTGCAGCACGGCAAAGACTCTCCACCAGGACATGGCTGTGTGTTTTCAGAGCTTGTATGTTCATTTCTGCTATCACCAAATTACAATTTGTTTTCACCTAGCACTAGAGACAAAAAATCAGGTTGTTTATGGTTTCCTTAACGGTGTCCCCAATGTCCTTCCGCGTTTGCAGCAGGCGCCGTCTGTCCTCTGCAAACTTGCTGACATATTTTCTTTTTTGTCTAATTTTTATTGATGTGTTCAGGTGCCCCTGCTGTGCTTTGATATGATAGATTGTCTGCTTGCTGCTGAATTATTGCGTTGTGTTTATTTCCTCTCAGCCACAACACAAAGACCACATCCTGGCTGGATCCTCGGTGTAGAGACAAAGCCCCACGGCCTCTGGAAGAGTGTGATGATGATGGTAAGTCTCCAGACATTATTTAGAGCATTAGATTGTATATGCACATTTCTGTGTAGTGGTTTACAGACATTATGGGCTCTCAGTCGTAGGCCTCCTCTTGTGTTTTGAGTGATGCCATTGTTAATTTCTAATAAAGTTTTCGAGCTATGATTTGGTTTCTTTTGCAACATTTCATGTGCTAGGAATCTGTCACAGATTTTTCATGAGGCTACTGTCATTGTAACTGACATATTCCTTCATAATAATGAAGAAATGCTTTATGAAATCCAAATGACACTCAAGTTATGTTGTGAAATTGCACCATCAAGTGGTGAAATAAAAAGAAAACACTGCACTTTAGGTTGCAAAAAGTGTGCTGTAATATTTTAGATTAACCCATTTTTGAGGGTCTCCTATTCCCCTGCTTTTCTTTCTCTGGATTGTCACTTCATTCCTTATTTGCTCTCAATTTCTCCATTCCTAACCAACTTTTTTCCTGCCATACATACCTTTTTCTATTCATCATTTTTTTTTGTTTTCCATCTGTGTTTCATCCTGCTTTCAATATTGGAGAAGAAGGGATACATACAGAAGACCTGGAGAGTGATCTAGGTACGGTTTTATGATTTTGTGTTTAAACTGTAACATATTACACAGGATTTTTTTCCATATTCAGGTAGATAAAATAGAAAAATCTCAGTCATCAAAACTCTGTCTTTTTTGTAATCTGTTATTCCCTTATGTGTTTTTGTTCTTCGAGACATTGTTTTGACGTATAAACTTCACAGAAAATGTACATTCGTGTTTGATTGATTATTTCTTTGTTATATTAATGCATGTTGTAATAAATCTTTTCATACAAATGAAAAAACTTCTTAAGTTTCCTTAAATAGTGCCACAATTGTGAGGAAACAGTAGGGTGAACATTTGTTTAGAGGTTGCACTTATGGAAAAACTGCAAATGTTTGCATATTCTCCTACTGATTGTTGTTTGGTGGTGTTTATAGGATTAGAATATGGATGTTTGAAGAAACAAAGCTCATTGACAAATGACCAGGTTACGCATTTAACAAGTATTACCGTCACTAGAAGACAACAGTTGTGTACAGTGTCCTGTGCACAGTCAATTTTAGTTTCTAATTTAATTTGACAAAAAAAAAAAAAAAAAACATTTTCCAGTACAAGGGAACCCAGCTGGTTGCATCATGTCATTGATGCAAAGTATTCACTCCTTCTGGACAACCATGTAATGACAGTATACAACCGGTTGCACTGTCGTGGACTTTAAAGTAATCCTTCATACTGTGCATGCATGAAGTGACAGTAGAGAGGAGAAATTCCACTTTAATAGAAAAAAAAACCTGGCTCAGTATGATCAGCCATCTGCCACAACCAACTGGTGGTTTGAAAAAAACAAAGCAGAATGTGCAAAACAGAAACAGAAAAACTACCACAGGACTACTTATGATAATGAAAAGTAAATAGTTACTAGCAGCAGAGGGAGAACATTTAGCTGTTGGCAGTATTGTCTTAGTCAATGACTCCCTCTAGGATGGTGTTACAGCTAAACAGAACATTAGACCAGATGTAGAAAGTCACAAGTCATCCAATGTGGTTGAGTTGATTAGTCTTGCACCAACAGCGTGCTCAATCTGATCCCAGGAGTGGTCAGCATGGTGGAAATCAGGACTGTAGGAAGACCATTCAATCCTTTGGGATCTTAATAGATTTAGTTCAGTTACTGAGAATAGAGCTAATCATTGCTGCTGATTACAGAATCTCATCTTGATATTTATCTGCCTTCCCTGTCTTATTGAAAGGGAGGGAGATTCCATCCCACACATCCCACTGCTCAACCAAAAGCTGTGTGGCTTTGACAGAAAGTATTAAAAATTTTGTATTTTTTTTATTTTTTAAGGACTTAACACACATGCTCAAACCTGCTACTTAAAGTACAAATGGATATTCCTCTCAATTGTGGCATCATTTGAAGCAATTAAACATGTCTTGTTAGCGGTATATATATTGACATCAAGAAACATTTTTACTACCAAGAAAAAGTCAACCAAATACAGATTTCCTTACTTGGTGTACTAAGTTTATGTATTATTTAGAATCATCGGGTGGGGCCACAGATACAATAAATATAAGGGGTAAACTTGAACAGCTGGTCGGGTCAATGTGCTCTAATGAGAAAGACTGAGGGAAAAAAATGGGAATAAATTAACCTTCCAGAAAATTTTAGGATCAGAGGCTTATAATTTGAATGAATGTTACATTGATGTCAGACTTTTGATGACTGATTTGAACAAACATTCTTTCAGCAGAATCTTAAAACAACACAACACTGAAGTTGTTAAAAAAAATTATAATTAGTTTTAACCAAGTTTAATTCATTCCGGTTGTGATTAAAACCACAGAATCTGAAAAATTGTACAATTGGCTCACATATTTTCCTACATCCTCACTAATTTTTGGTTTTATGTTCCTTGGAAAGATGCACCTCAAGTTTTAAACCTACTAAGTAGCTACTGGCACAATTCCAGCTGAACATTTCACACAGCTTTTAAGCATAGTTTAAAATGCCACATTCAAAATGCTGACACTCAAAAGAAAGCTGTCCAGCTCTTTATTTGCTCTGCGATGATTATGCCTGTGTAAAATACCTTTTTTATCTCTCCATTTTTTGTAAAATTTTGGTTTAAAGTAATGTAGCCATAAAGAGCATAATGGTTCTTAAACAAACGGAGTGTACTTTCACTAAACTAATAAAAATAAAACATGGACCCATTAAAAGTTGTAAGAGTTCTTGGCATCCAATCTGTTCTTGCTATAAACTCATAAAATGCAGTAGTAAAATGGATATAGAGTAAGTTGTTGTTGTTGGTTGTAATTTTGAGGACATATTTTGGACTAGTTCAACTTTGATAAAATAACATGTTCTGACAAACTACGCTGGAAGCAGAAAAACAAAGAAAGATCACTGCACCCCAACCACTGGTCTTATCTCATCTGTGCTAATGACTGAGACAGGAGTGTTTATGTTTAATGCTGTGTGATCTCTGTATTCCAGAGCTGCCTCCAGGATGGGAGAGAATAGATGACCCAGTGTATGGAGTGTATTATGTTGAGTAAGTTAATCACCTCATTGACACGTCACTTCACAAAGGCAAACGTGGGTTCTGCCACTTTTAAAGTCGTCTTGCAAATCTGGTCATTCTTTTCCATAAAAACATATTGGTGAAGGGTTTTTTTCTGACATTACAGGCACAATTATGTTTCACATCACTGTGATTTCTTTCTTTATCCTATGTTTGTCTTTCAAAGCCATATAAACAGGAAGACCCAGTATGAGAACCCAGTGTTGGAGGCGCGGCGTCAAAAAATCCTGGAACAGCAGCAACCGCCGCAGCCTCCAGAAGGTGAGCGGTATATCCGAGGTTCGTTTCCTGCCCATTTCTTTCTTTCTTCATGTCTGTCAGTGTCATGTCTTTCTTGTTCGTCTGGTGTCTGCCAGGAGTTCGGCCAGAATGTATTATTCCTCATTGTCCTGTTTCTTTTGTTTTTTTTCTTTTTGTTGTTTTTAACATGTTCTCTCCAAATGTTGCAGTTAAAAAATTATAAGGTTTTCCAAATTTTGCCTCTTGTGGTTTTACCAAAAGCTGGCCCAAGTCCTGGTGTTGTCTTTAAAGTTCAGGTTTTAATTTATGTGTTTTTTAGCCATAAATACCATTTTGTATTTGATCATTGTAGTATCACATCATTATAAACAAAGGGGGGATGTTCACTTTATCTCTGTTGTTGTAAAACTGTGATGTTTCAACTGAATACTACTTGTACTTGTATTTTTAGTGAATGTAAAACTTGCATATAAATTAAAATATTATCAAAAAGGTCACTAATTTCAATAATTGGATTCAAAAACAGATATTTGTGATTTTTGTTTTTGTTTATTTTGATGATGATGGCTTATAGAAAGAAATGTGAAAAATGTGGATAAAAAAAGCGGGGTGTTGTAGCGGACGTGGCCGCCCGGGGTTCAATTCCCAACCTGAGATCTTTGAACCTTTTCTGTCTGATAAAAGCGAATAAAGCCACTAATGCCACAAAGATGTTTTTAAAAATAAATAAGAACAAAAACTAATTTGTTTTATTCAAAAGTGACCACCTACTGAAAAGTATATCCATTTACTCTACAGGTTGTGCTTTCATTACTCTGCTAGGTCTCCTGGCATATGAATTCCTGCATCATCATGGGTGCACACTCAGCAGAACCACAGGTGATTAGCCTGTGGTTATGCTGAGGTGTTGAAGAAACTTAGGTTGTTTTAACAGCAGCACTCAGCTCATCTGCACTGTGGATTTTGGTGATTGTCATCTGCTTCTGGATTATGCTACTTAGTTTCTCTCCAGTTAGTTTTTACTTTTGTCAACTTCATGCTGCGAAAATTAATCAGCATGAAGTTGTCTAACATTTCTTGATAACAGCTGTGCTGACTTTGGACTCATTAAAGAATGTTGGACCAACAATACCACGTACCATCATTCCCAAAACATTGCTGACTGATGAAACGTTCCCTGTTACTGTGAAATCTTGATTTCCTAATGAAATGCAACATTTATGTCCTTCTAAAAAGAGGACTTTGGAACCCTGAGCAACAGTCAAATCTTTTCCCTCTTCCCTTTGCCAGGTAACATAGTCCTAGTATTGACTTTATTCAGCAGAGCCTTATCAGAAGGACTAAAATGATTGTAGTCCATCTCCTGGTTCTGTCTGACACACTGACTGGCTGCAGACCATGCCTTCTGAAACTACCACAAACTCTTAAAGTGTCTTTGCTCCTGTGACGGAGGAGCCGTCACGAGCTGGGACTTAATTATAGAGTCCGTGTTGGCATGCAAGCACCCCCGCACACATTGTAATTTGGACTTTGAGTCTGTAATAAATTCATCTAACTATCCATCTACATACACACAAACGTATGCACGACCGCTAACTTACTTTTTCTTGCAGTTTAAACTGATGCGGTTCATCGTGGGTGCACACGCGGTGTTCCTGCTTCAGTTAACATTCCTTTGACCTGTTACTTTCAGCTTTGGACATTTTTCTGGTTCTGTTTTCAAGCAGGGTTGTTTCCGGATTGTGGCGCGTCGGGAGAGAGTCACTTGATGACGTACTGATGTCATAAGAACGTACTGAGTGTTTTTTAATAAATTGACTATTATATTTTGATTACAAGTTTATTTATTTTTCTATTATTATTATTATTATTATTATTATTATTATTATTATTATTATTATTTATTTATTTTATTTTTTTATGTACACTTTAAGAGTTTATTTGAGTTAAAAGTAGTTGCTTAGTTGTTTTTTATTGTTTTATTTTGCTTGATTGGACTTTCTGTGGGTTGAGCAGGGCTCTGCTCCAAAGTGAGGCAGTTAGACTAGGAAGAAGTCCCACTGAAGGTGATGGACTCATACATTGAAGGTACTGCTGTTTGTATGATTTTAACCTGCCTTGGACGTCCTTTGTAAATATTCTGCACCTGCCATCTTTGTTCACCTGAAGAAAAGCTTTATAAATTTCACTGAAGTGATCTTCGGCCTTGGCCAGTCATTTTTTGGTTGTCCAAGTTATAATACAACCCCGTCACAGCGCCACAGTCTTAAAAAGCCAGAAGTTATCCCAGTTGCTTGTACACCTTTGCCTACCTTTTCTTTTTAGCCTTTCCAAGCATATGCTTCGATGATGCATTCGGAGAACCGTCAGGTTCTTCAACATTACTTTTTTGGGGCATTTCGCTTCTTTTGGGGGAATCTCAAGCAGTTCTTCCCCATGATTGTCTAGGCCAAACCATATGAAAATTCCTTCTTAATGATCTCGAGTGATATTTAAATTTTTCAGAAAAATTTTAGCTTTAAGCCATAATCATCAAAATTAATCAGTTAAGCACTTGTAATATTTGTATGTGTAATGAATCTACACAAGTTTCACTTTTTAAAATAGTTACTTGAATAAATGGATACATGCAGAGCTTTAAGCTCTGTGTTTATTGTGTATTGTTTATGTGTCTTCATGTTACATATGAACACATATGTGTGTTCAGCACGTGTATGGTAAGTATGGGATTAAAGTGGGAATGATCGATGTGTGTGCAGAGTGGATAGAGGAACACTCATCAGCAGCAGCTCCACTGGCAAGCTATGCTCCAAACCACCTGGAGACCTACAGGGACCCACAAGTCCCACCTGCTCTACCTCCTGGCCCGGTTGGAGTTAAGAGTAAGTCTCACTTGTAGATATTTCTACTTGATTTTCCTAACATGGCTTGCGTGACCCAGGTTACTTTTTCTAGTGCTACTTGGTTTTGTCTAGCAATTGAAATTATATATCCTGGTAGTAAAATATTTTCCATATATTTTTTTTTCTTTAATATTATTTTAAATCATTGCATGTGCTTATTTATTTTTATTGCTGTTTTATTATATTTATTTATATTTATACCTTTTTTCTTAATTTCATCATTCTTATCAGGATATATGTATATTATGGCTACCTTGAGCTTTTCTTAAATCCTTTAAACCAACATTACTATTACACATTTCCATACATTTGTGTTTTTCTTTGCATATTTTATCTTAACTTCCTTCTTCTTCCATGTTGTAGTCAATTTCTATTTCATTTTATAAATACTTTGTGTTCCCCATGTCACTTATTAAAAGTAAACAATGGGTTGTTGATTATATGCAGCATTGTGCTCTCTGGACCCAGAGTTTATGAGTTGTTGTTTGCTTTCTCCAGGAGGGAAACCTTTCTTCACCAGAAATCCTGCAGAGCTGAAAGGAACCTTCATCAATACCAAGCTGAAGAAAAGCCGCCGTGGATTCGGCTTCACAGTGGTTGGAGGTGACGAGCCCGATGAGTTCCTGCAGATCAAAAGTCTGGTGCTGGACGGGCCTGCAGCTGTGGATGGCAAAATGGAGACAGGTGTAGTACACAGACTTCATCAAAAGAGGGCACTGCTTTCATTCAGAAACCCACAAAGGTGTTTTTGTACAACTTTGAAATCTCACTTCTGTGTAACTAATAGGAGATGTCACAAACGGTAACAGAGTTTTTACTGGGTATCAGAAACATTGCTGAAGATACCGTCTTTCTTTTTGCAGGTGACGTAATTGTCAGTGTGAATGACACCATTGTGCTGGGCTACACTCATGCACAGGTGGTGAAGATTTTCCAATCCATCCCTATTGGCTCAATGGTGGACCTATCCTTATGCCGTGGTTATCCGCTGCCATTTGACCCCGATGACCCCAACACTAGCCTAGTGACATCTGTGGCAATCTTGGATAAAGAGCCGATCATTGTCAATGGACAAGAGACTTTTGACGCACCCACCAATCAATCTGGACCCATCAATGGAATGCGAGAGCCACGGCCGCACAGCCCCCTGGCCGAGGTGGCCTCCAACGGTTCACACAGCTACTCCAGTGATGTGGTCACCCTGGCTTCAGCCATTGCCACCCAGCCAGAGCTGATCACCATCCACATGGAGAAGGGAGACAAAGGGTTTGGTTTCACCATCGCTGACAGTCTGACGGGAGGCGGACAGAGGGTCAAGCAAATAGTGGACTATCCACGGTGCCGTGGCCTGAAAGAGGGGGACATCTTGATGGAGGTCAACAAGAGAAATGTCCAGAATATGAGCCACAACCAAGTGGTGGATCTGCTCAGCAAATGTCCGAGAGGCAGCGAAGTCACCATGTTAGTGCAAAGAGGTACGTGTGACATCTCAGAGTATGAAGATGATGAATGTCTGCAGGAAATGAAGTTTAGACATGACATGCTGTGAGATGAAGTGCACAAGAAAACATAGTTTAATCTGCTGAATAGGCAACAATGAAATGGAGAAGAGAGAGAAAGAGAGTGGGCTGCAGGATGAAAAAGCTCAGACTGAATATGATGGAAGGAAGAAAGGTACAGAGACAGATGGATGAGATGAGGGTAGGGGTACAGGAGTGTAAGAGAGTGGGAGGATGGGTACAGAGTCAAGATGGATGAATGAGGAGGAGAAAATTGCTGCACATTAGGTCAGAGGCTCATAGATCACTGATAAATGTTTGTCACCTTAAATTGCCCCTGCGATAGTTGAATGTGTTTCACGTTTCTACACCTAATCACTGTCTGAAATGAAGTAGAGTGGATCAAGCTTTGTCTTCATTGTTTGTGGATTAATGTCCTTTTCGCGTAATGGTTCATGTTATATTCACTATTGAAATCACATATAAAAGTTTCTTACAAAGGTATTCTAACCACTTGAGCTTTTTTCCATTTTGCCATTTTATAGCCACAAACTGCAATTCATCTTGCTGACATTACATGTGATAGGCCAACACAAAGTAGCACATTTTGTAATTGTGAAACCAAAGAACAAAACACTTTTTCATTTTGTTAAAATCTTAAAAATGGGGTGTGCATTTGTGCTTAGTACTTTTTAATCTGATAATCTAAAATAAAAACAAAACACAAGCTTTCACAAGGTTCCTTTTAAGTAAATAGTCAACCTGTGGAGACCTTAGAGGTCTGAAGATGAGGGAATAGAGTAAACATTTTGTGAAGAAAGTTGTAGAGAAATTCAAAGCAGTTATAAAATAATATTACAAGTTTAGAGCATTTCACAGAGCACTGCTTAGTCCATCCTCCAAAATTGGAGTTCATGGCAATCCACCTTAACTGGCAGCATGCTCAAAGAGAGCTCCACAAACATGGTAGCAGATTTTCAAAAAAGCATTTCGTATTTATGTGGTAGAATGACCTAAGCAAAGTCCAAATAAATTGGAAATTAGTGGCAAGATTCATCAGTTTATGTTCACAGATTCTCTCCTTCCAATCTAACACAGTTTGAAATATTCTGCCCCCCCCCCCCAAAAAAAAAAGAAAATCTTCAGGCTTTGAGCCATATCTCAATGGATTTTCAGCTTCAATAACAGCAAAAGGCGGTTCTGCAAAAAGTATCGACTCAAGGGATGAATACAGGATGCATGTTCCACTTTTCAGACTTTTCAGACTTTTATTTATAAAACAAACACAAAAAACCTCCTTATTATTTTCTTTAACTTAACAATTAATGCATTTTTTTTTGTTCATGCGTCGCATAGAATCTTAGTAAAATGTGTTAAAGTTGTAACATGAGAACGTGAAGGGTAACCCTAAAAGTAAGGCACTTTAACATATGGAGCTTTTGGAAAGGCCTTCATTTTTAGGCTTATAAATAGACTCAGAGTTTCTACAAACTGGACTTCTTGCCTGTTCAACCAGTATGCTTGTTCTTTTCTGCAAGATGTCAAATAAGAAAAAGCATGAGCTAAAGAATAACGTATTCAAACAGACACAATCATGCAAGGTTCCTCAGATTCTTCTACGTTAAATTGCTAACCAAGTGATCACTGTATTGATGGCAGCTTGGGATATGCACCACACATCAATTATGAGATCTAATGAGTTGACCTTGTGCACTGCTGCTGGAATAACTGCTGTATTGTGTTAAATGTCAGCATCATTACAAATCTCTGTGTGTGGGTTTGTGTGAAGGAGAGAGAAGACTAATAGTACAGAAGCAAGCTCCGAGGGCAAAGCACAGAGAGGGAATAAATGAGAGGATAAATGGGTAGGAGGCTCCAGAAGTCACAGGAGCTGGCAGGGTGACTGGCAGGTTCATAGATCATATCTGCTGGCTTTAACACCAACCTGTAATAACTATGTGTTCAGGTGAGTGGCTAGGTGTTGAGGGACACACAGTACCCTTCCAGGGGTAAGCGGGAGGTGGGGCGGGGCTGCTATTTTCAAGTGTTTGTTTGGATGCGTTCAAATTCAAATATAAGAAATAAGCAACTAATCTGGCAGGGCATTTTGTACAAATTTTCAGTGACATTTCTTGTAGGTTTTTCAGAAATGCTTAATTTCCAACCTATCCATGTGTACTTTGTCTATAAATTGTAGATCAAACTATAATTTATAGACAAAGTTATTGGATTGAAGGATTGAACTGATGGGATTGCTAATGCTAATTCCACCAAGACTTGGCTGTGTGATACTAATGACAGAACAACTGCAGAGCCATAAAGACAAAAACAAATTGTGAAAGCAGTTGATTATCAGTTGGTAAGATGCTGTAACTATCAGCCAAAAACTCAGCTAGTGTCCACAATAACAAAGAACTAAATCAAAAATACAGTGAAGAGTTTTCAGTTTCATTGGGATATGTCATTTTCCTCTTAGCTTAATTACTTTACAAATGTAGTAACTCTGAATAATTCCTGTTACACTATTGTGTCCCTGCCTATGCTTGTATTTCAGTAATGTGCATAACTATTCAGTTTAAAGTAATTCACACTCAGACATGTATTCATATTCATTCACTTCACAATAACTTCACAACTTTAGGGAACCAATTTAATGCTTTACAAAATAAACTTTATTTCTTCATGTTTAGACCTACATAAAATGTGTTTTCAGATATACTAACATACATGTTGAGACAGTAGCTTTAGATATGTAGTATCAGTAAACTGCATGAGCAGAAAACTAAATTGTAAAAAAAATAGATTTATTATTGAAGAAACTGCTTCTGTGTTTATTGAAACTCTCTGAAAGTTCCTGCCAATGAGATTTCTGTTTGACTTTATGGTTGAGGTGAGTTTAGCCTCACTCCAGAGCTAGTGTGTTGGCCAACTATAGCTAAAAAGAGAGTTGTAAGAGGAGTGCATGGGAATAAGATGAGCAGGGATCATGCTTTGAAAGAGTGGAGGTGGAGGATTAGAGAAGAGAGAGGGTGAGATTTGCTGAGCAGAGCGGGAAGTTCACCAAAGGGAAGCGTGTGTGAGAGGATTGGTTTCGGAGATGTACAGGAGACAGATAGCAGGGGGAGGAGAAGGAGGAGGAGGAATAAGGTAGGCTTCATCGAGAGAAGAAAAAGCTCTAATCTGTTTATCAGCGATTCATCAATCTCTGCTGTCTGACTCAGAGTGAGCAGACTGAGCTTTGAAAAGTGAAGACTACAAAATGCAAGTTTTTTTGGGTGTTTTTTGGGTGTTTTTTTTTTTTTGGTGACAGCCATCAATAAAAAATATGAGGTACACATGTTACTGTAGCTCTACTTGGTGAGGAGATGCTTAAAACCTGAACTTCACCTAATTTAAATCATTTCTGTCAAAGGTTCAAATCAAGTGTTCTGTCTTGACAGATCGGCACAGCAGATTCAAAAACATCCTCTGTCATACATTTCTGTCTGTCCTTGAAGAGCTACAATAGGGGATATGTTTTCACCGTAAAAAGCATTTTATGTCTGAGTTTAGGTTTAAAGAAAAAAGAAACACAGGAGAACGGATACATTTTATATAATGCAAAAGCGATATTTGTAAAAAATTAATGCACCTATCTTCCAAGAAAAATAGATCTAAAAACATTAATGGTACTTTTAATGCCCTTCAAGTTAATTATCCCATGAAAAAATAGCTAAAATCTGCATTTTAGCCAGAGCTACTGAGAAAGATCGAGGTTGCAGACCTCTGCCCGAGGTCATCATGCCCTGAAGGGGTCGCCCGATTGCCTGTATCAATAATCTACTATTTGTTTCTGTTTAGTGCATTAATTACAGTCTATAAATTCTTTTTCACATCTTTCACACAGTAATAGTTTTAGAGACCAGGATTTATATGCTCTTTTCTGGATTATCTGTAAATTTCTTAAACAAACTGTAACTTCACCTAATTAAGCCAATGACATTTAATTAGGCTAATGTGCATAGCTTGGCTGTCTTCTTTTGAAAGATAAACAGTTTTCAAAATGTTGATCTATTTAAAATGATTTTTTTTATATATATATTATTGAATATGTCTTTAGAAATTATTTAATTACAGAAAATGCAAATCTGCACCAGTGGATACATTTTTATTCCAGTTATTTTTTTTCTCCATTGAAAATATAATGAGTAAGTTCCTTTTATTAAATAATTGTTTCATCACCTACAACATTAAAGATTGCATCAAATGTCCTCACCCACTTAGGCGCTTCCCTGTAAAGGAGGGCAGGCCAGCTATGACTCCTCCATCTTGTCTTTCCGTCGTTGTTGCTATGACAATCTTGCAGAGTTTTTCTGTCCCCAGAGAAAAGGAGGAAAAGAGGAGAGAAAGTAAAAAACCAAAAGGAAGGGGAATAAAATAAAGAGGAAATGAATGTGGAGGAATGAACTGTTACCATAATAATTTACAGCAGATGAATGGAAAGTACAGCAGGACACTGGGACAATCTTGTATGGAGAGCAAGGACAAAGGTTGATGGGCTTTATTTAATAAAACGAAGCATTACTCACTTTTTTGTTTTCTCTAACAAAATTGATAGAAAACCTGGAGGAAGGACTATTCACTCAATCCGTGTGGGCTCAGCTTGGAGTTACCAAGGCCACAGCCTCAGCAGCTCAGAGAAGTAAGGTCCATTCAAGCTGCTGCACATTCACTTTGAAAAGGATGAAGGAATGATAAACCTGCGTAAATCGTTTGTGCCCACTCAACATCAGTTTGTCGTTTGGCTGAATATTAAACGTTTTTGCTGCTGATGAATGAAAATCAAAAACGTGTTTGCATGCGAGACTGGTAATACATTTCTGAAAAAAGCATTATAAAAATAAACCTTTTATAACCATTATAAAAATAACATTTTCATACTGTCAAATAAAGAGGATCCTCCTCTGTTGTCAGCATGAATGCAGATATTTTAGTAGTTTTTCTCCCCACTTTTGCAACAAATAGATCCGCATTGGTCTCTAAACAATCTTTATTTCACGTATTTGCCTTGTCAGGTTTGTGACTACTTTGGTTTATATAAGCAATCATCTTAATTGTTTGGGGAAAAGATAGGGAAGAAAACTGATATTTACTTCACCGTAATGTACTCCATAGTCAGTAAAGACTGTTTTGGATAACGTAACAACAATCATTTTGACAATTGTGTTATTTAAAACAGCCCTGTAGTTATCTCTACAAAAGCAAACAAGCCTAAAAAGGCATATCTGCAGTAAATGCTCCTGTACAAACCATTATCAAGGCATACCAAAGTTTAAAAACGTTACAGTTTAAAAATTACAAACTTTTTAAATACCGTGAAGGATGAATGCTGGATCAAAAGACTGGGGCTGATAGGTGACGGGTTGTAGGTGTGAGGGAAGAGAGCAGAAGGCAAGCTGAGTAGAGAAAGAAATAAAATGGCACAGGGCATGAGGGGAAATAAACAGGGGAACTAGGAAAATTAATTTAGTATTAAGATATAATAAGCAGATACTGTATAAGGAATATAATTAAAGTAGAGTGATTATGAGAGTAAAATGGAATCAAGGCCTATCTAATCAAAGAATGAGACTAAGGAAATCAAAGAACAATGATCACAACTAGAATCCATCCCAAACCAACTCCAGACCTGCCAATATCTGGTCTTTGCTGTATGTTGAACAAAAACATTTTTTTAACACAGTATAATTTTTAACAGGAGTTAGATAATTTGTTGCAATATTTTAAATAAAAGCAGTTAGAAGATGTTATATATGTTTTTGTTTAATATTTTGGTGCACATATGATGTTGTAAAACTGTTCTTTTTACTTTAAATTATCATCTTAGAATCTTACAGTGTGCGACAGTCTGGCGACCTGTCCAGGGTGTACCCTGTCTCTCGCCCTGATCGTTAGCTGGAGATATGCACCTCCTGACCCCACAAGGGACAAGCCAGTAAGAAAATGGATGGATGGATGAGTCTTATATTGAGGAATGCTGATATGCTAATGCAACATACAGTATTACAGTATTTTTGGTTCATTCTGATCCTCCCTGGAGCTGCTGGCCCCAAATTTGACTGGTGGAAATTTATCGAAAAAAAAAAAAGATCAAATGTCCCACGTTTGTGTGGCGAAGACTCCAACCATTTCTCCTATGGTCCACCACTGTTTGATGCTCCATGATTCCTTACCTGGGCTCTTGACAAAACCAGATCTTTGGCAAGATTTTTTTTTTTTCCACCCTTAATGTGAGCAGCTGCAACGTAGTCAAATACTGTAGTTTCATTGAACTGTTGCACTGTTATTTGTTCATGCATAAAAAGAACTTGCTGATGTCACTGATCTATTGCATAAATCAGCTCTTCTTCAGAGCTGAATGAAGCAGCATGATGCAGTTCTTGGATTTATCTTCCTGAGCTTCAGCGGCTCACGACTGATTTAGTCAGCTGATCCTGTGAACCAATATCATGGCTTATTTAGCTCAATCACAGAGAAAAACTATTACTGCTACAGCTGATTGTTGTGGATAAACATGCTGGAAGAACTTTTGTTTACAGTTGTTATTGATTTATTTAATAAGGTGATCTGTGAAAATACAGAAGAATTAACTGCTGCTAAAGAAAGTTTTTTTTCTCAACTTTATGTTCACAAACAAGACCTCACTGGTCTGTCTGTTGACTTCCTGGTTGAGCTTTTTCTTCCTCTTTTAACTTAAAGTATATTTGCCTTGTAGGAGTTTCTTTCACTTTGACCTTCCACTTTGTCAAGTGTAGAATGCATGGGTCATATAACCAGTCTGTGTTATAGGAAACATTTTCATTGACATGACATTTGACCCAGTGATGGATGTCCGTCCTATGTCAGCTGCACCCACAAGCACATCTGCAATCATTTAGGCCTGTGAAAAATAAAAAAAATAAAAAAATTAAAAAAAAGCTTTAAGCCTCTGCTCAGTGGGCGAGATGATCCATTTGGTCCAGTAAGAGGCACACCATAATCTGAGAGATGGAGAGAACGTGCAACAGAAAAAAACTCAATAAATTATGAATTGAGTGGAGAGGGGCTTTGCAGCAATAGAGTGTTTTAACATTTAATGATTTTTTTGCCAATGCAGCAGAAGGAGCCTGGGATGGATGTTTGCGTGATGTGTGGTGATGTCAATGGTAGATTCCCTCTACACTCGATGTTCACCCTGGAGGAAAGAAAATCTCCAACTACTCCTTTATAGCAAATATGAAGACAAAGCGCAGGATGCAATATATGAAAGGTCTACGGTTAATATTAAAATGATGTTCTATTTATACACTCTTCCACCCGCTCAACTAAACAAAACTACCTGATCACCTTGGAAACGGCAAGCACTCTTCCCTATCCCATCTCATGTCGTTCATGCATTCATTTATCTATTTTTGTCTCCATGTTCTGTGCCAAGAAAAAAAGCTTGATGTAGAGTCGCCTTGGGAAAAGATGAAAGAGTCCTGTGTGGGTTAAACAGCCAGGTTGTATTTGAGTAGACCTAATATTTGAGCTAGAAGATGCTTTACCTTAAATAATGAGAGATATTTGGAAAGGTTAAATGGCATGTGTGTTATTCCCTACATCGATGTGCCGTTTGTCATCTTCCCTGACATCTGGCTGCGGTATTAATATTTTATAGGCACAAATGAGATTGATCTTCTTGGTTACTCTTTACAGTATGTTGTAGGAGCGAGATGGGGAGAGAGAGATACGGGCACAGCGAGGAATGGCGCACAGTAGAAGAGGAGGGGGGAGGGAGCAGCGAGGAGAAGATCAGCTTCTCAATGTGAGCCCTGAGCAAAGCAGTGGAGTTGGGAGTGGAGGAAGCAGCTCTGGAGTCACTCAGAAGATGCACACAGACAGGTTTCCCCTTTTATGTTGCTTCTTCTGTGCAAGTAAGAGTTGAGGCTCCACCTGGAGAAGTGGTGTGAAAGAGACCTGTAGCTGTTCCTGCTGCATCGGCAGTCTATGTAACGCAATCAGATTGGTGGCGCTCCTCTGGTAGCGCGGCTGAGAGCGTGGAGTGGAGCGGGATACAGAAAAAGGGGGCGGAGATCACTTAGATCAGCGAGCAGCCCGGCGCAGTGTGTTGCTCAGTTAGAGAGAGGAGAGGAGGCAGAACGAGGAGGAGGAGCAGGCCAGTCGCCTTCTAGTCTGCAGCACGAACCTGAAGGTTCATCCATTCGTCCTGAGGAGGATCTGACCAGAGGGGACTGAGGAAGAGCACCGCAGGTCATTAATGCTCTCCCTGTCTTTGTGTCGATGTTTTGCAGGCGTGGTGCCAGCCAAGAGAAGCCCAAAGCTGGTGGTGAGTACTGTCTTCAACTCTCCTCTTTGTGTGCATATCACTGCACGCTCCTCACTGAAACAAGTGCTATTTTAAGAACAGAAGGCGCAGACTTGAGAGATGCGACTGAGATCTTAAGCTTCAGAAATCTTTGCCTCTTCTTCATTACCAGCCAAGCTTTGTGCCTAGCTTTGTGTGATCCTCATTTTTTTTAATCTCTGATCTTGTTTCTGTCACTTTTCTTTGTTTTATATCCTCTTTACTTTGTCTTAGCATCCCACCCTTCCTGAAATGCTGCCACTCTGTGACTGATTGAGTGTAGCGTAGCCTGGGCAGAGTAGTGTAACTGTGACCAGCTGTTGAGGAGGGCAGACAGCCACAGCTCAGAGAAAGAGGCAACAAGAGAAGATTGGGATAAAAAGGGAAGAGAGTAAGGAAGGGAAACACAGCTGTGAGTCACCCAGATCACCCACAGTTACAGAGGGAACACTGACAGAGAGAAAGAGGAGAAACAATGTCATGCTCGAAAATTGTGGTTTGTAAAAAAGGGTGTAGAGAAAATCTGTGAAAGAATCAGCAAGGCAATTCTTCAAGGGCAATTGTAAATTTCACTTTTAATTGAAGAACATTTCTTTCATTACCATGTGACCACCAAAACACACTTATTTTAAACAAAATCAGTGGCAACACAATTAAAGTGATAGTGACAATTTAAGGATTTGTGCAATGAATTATGTTAAAGTTGATCAGAGTTTGTTGGCACTAATTGTCAATCTATAAATTTCTGTTTTCCTGGAGTACAAATAAGACATGGCATAAAGCCACATGGCCACTAGACCGCATGAGGACTATTAGTTATTTTGAAACTGTAGTTATTTTAAAACTACAAAATGACCAAGATTGTAAAAGAGATGAATAAATACATAATAGGTTGGAGAACTGAATGGTGTAGTGGAGTGACCACGACATCTTTTCAAGTCTGTAGTGATATGCATTAGCCAAAAATGAAGTTATAGGAGTGATGCCAAAAAAAAAAAAAAAAAGCTTTTCTCTCTTCGTCTATGTGCCAACCTTCTGAAATATTATAAATCAAGGCAAAGCAAGTATATTAATGACTGTGTAGTGGTAGAAACAATGACTGAAAGTTGGATTTTTTTATTTTTTGTATTTGTATGTGTCAGATTTTGTCCGTGTCTGTGGAAGAGGTCAGGGACAAGTTCATTTCTCTCCAACTGAGACAGAAGAAGCACTCTCCCTTAACTGACATTCAGAGCATCCATCTGACCTGAGTGGATATTAGGATTAGGATTAGTTTGGTATCCATCAGGGATATGGAAGTTACCTTTTCAGGTCACATGGTGTTGCATTCTGAGAAGGGGGTTAGACTCTGTTTGGGGGTCGAGTGCCAACAGTGGCCATGGCTGAGTGTCACTCCAGATCAGTGTTCGTCTAAGGAAAAGCCAGATTTCTCCCCTGTGTTATGTCAGTGAAATGTCACGCTGCATGTGACTTTCCATTTGCCAAGAACAGCCTCTTTGCCTTCAGTCCAGAATCTGTGTAGATGCTTGCAGTAAACTCCCATATGCAGGAGAGACTCTCTGCTATGCCACCTCATTATCAAGTCTCCTGTGAGTGAATGAAAAGTCAATTTTGTGTGGCTGTTGTCCTCATTATGAAGCATTATGGGAATTTGACCCTTCATCTCATAAAGTGTGATGAGTGGAATAACTTCTCCACTATTTCAAGCCCCATCTTATTAGTTACAATAAATAAAGAGTGATTCAGTTGTCAGAGCTGCCCCCATTTCACCGTCATAATCACATTTTCTGAGTAGGACTTATTGTTTTGTGTCTGGAAAGTGTTTTTAGGCTCGGTCAATAAATATTAACATAGTAATCTGTACATACTCCAGTTTCTGTGGAGGATAAACATAAAAAAGGGGGGGGCCTTGTAAAAGAAAAAAATAAACTTTTCAAGCGTAGCAGTGAATTCTGCATCTTGGTTGCATTTCTGCATTCTGTAGATGGAAGAAAAATGTAATCTTCTGCAATAAAGAGAAATGAAATTCAGAAAAAGCAACATCTCTTTCATTTTATTTCAACCTGTCTTTGTCCTGCATCCATGGAAACCATGTCATTCCTTCTTTTACCTCAATAGACACTTTTAGTAAGAAATGTTCTACAGCAATATCTAAAAAAGATGACCTTGAACGGTCTTCCTCTCTCTCTCTCTGTTCTCTGTTTTCACTCCCGTCTTCGATTTGTTTGTTACTTCTTTCTCCCCTATTTCTTCATATTATGACTATTAAGTTCACACCCGTCCCCTGGTTCTATTATACTCAAAGACGTCTCTGTTTTTTTCCCCATCCATCCAGCACCAGTTGGAGAGAAAGGACAGTCAGAGCAGCTCCCAGCACAGCGTGTGCAGCCATCGCAGCGCCCACACCGACTCTCCTAGCCACCCACCCTCTGCCATGCCCAGTGAGGCAGTGGTCCCAACTCCAGCAGCTCCCACACAGCCTCTGCCGGTCTTGCCCCCCCAGGACCCGGCAGATGGCACTCTCACCCTCCAGAAGAAGCCAGACCCTTTCAAGATCTGGGCCCAGTCCAGGAGCATGTATGAAAGTCGACGTGAGTATATTTCTTTGGTCCTGTTGGAGGCATGATAAATCTTCCATGAAGGTTTCTTCTTAAAAGCAACCACACATTGCTTAATCTCATTAGAGTTTGAGTCAAAAATCTACAAGAAAACATATCTGAAAGACTTGAGGCATGTATGTGTGGCACATTAGGGCTTTTTTGTGCTTGCTTCAAGATTTTACTCGTCACATCCGATTCTGTGACAAAAGCAGCCTCGAGGGAGAAGTGTCCTTGGGAGCAAGCTAATCAAAAGGCTTATAATGTGTTTTAATTTGCCACCTACACCCACACAGTCAATACCGTCCTCTTCAAAATCTGACGTACAAATATTTTAAATGAAAGGTCACAAATTCAAAGGTGGATGCACCTCATGTTGAAAGATAAAACATAAAAGAAAACGTCTCATGCACTGAAAAGTTTACTCAGATGGCAAACTAAAAAAACCCACAATTGAAACCTCAGATTGCAGCTATAAAACTCTTTTATATCCCGTATAGTCCATGGCTTGTTCCTGCAATATTCATGAAGAAACACTGAAATTGTGATGAGAAGAAGAGTCTATGTCATCTAAATGATTCAGACCTGCAGAAGTATGCAGTGCTATAAACTCTCAAATCCTGCGTTGTGTCGCAACAAAAAGCCATTATGTAATCGGAGTGGGATGATGTGCACGGCAAGTTTGTTGTTGGCTTGTCGAATTACTGTTCTTGGCCAGATGCGCTAGTTGTGCACCAGCCGCATGTTGCAGAGTTGCTTAATAAGAATGTCAGCAAGAAGAAACTAGGACTACTGCTAATTAAATATTAACTGGGTCTTGAGAGGGTTGCTTTAAGCTGCAGATGATTGGTGTATATGTTTGATAACCTCTGAAGAAGCTACAGCCCCTTTTTGATTCAGCGAGGGAGCAAGAGGAGACACAATGAAACAAGAAAGAGGGAAAACAGAATTACTAACAGCCCTACATTTCCAGACTCCATTTTCATGCTGTTCATACCACCCCATCCCAGCAAACACTGCCTGAGTTCTTCAGCAGATTCATTTGTGCGTCCACCGTATGTACTTGAAAATCACTGTTGCAGTGAAGGAGAGTGTGATGGAAGGGTGAATCCTAAGAGCAGAAAGAGAAAGTCGGTTGGCTTCTTTTTGACATTTCTCATGAAAAGAAAATGATTGACACAGTCAGTAGGGATAAACAGATACATGGGTTGGCCCTTCTTCACAGAATTGCTTTAATTCTGCCACAATGTGCAGTTTGTTTGCATCAAAATCAATTTGAGGTTATATCACAGCATTTCAATCACAGTATGAACTTTGACTAGACCATTCCAAGCTTTCTTTTTTTGATGAAATTAGAAGTGGACCTGCTATAATGATTTCCATCAGTGAGCTGTTGCATCTTAAACACTAATGTGTGTCAACAAAAGCAAAAACTAAGGAAAGTTGCAAAGGCAAATAGAGCAAACCCTCAGAATTTTAGATATGTCCATGCTACTGTACTAAAAGTAGCATGGACTTTTATTTTCTCAGTAAGGTTGCACAATCAACCTCAGTGTGGGATCTTTCTTCATGGAGTTTGCTAGTCACTGCTGTGTTTCTCCCTGTTTAAGAGTGCTTTCCCTCCTGTTGCTCCAGCCTTCTCCTGTAGTCTGAAGACCTGACTGCCAGGCTAATTGATCTTGCTTCATGGCCCTTTGTTGAGTGTTTGTCCTGTTTTGTGTATTTAGTCTGTCCTGTTGCAGATGGATTGGTGAGCTGTTTTAGGTATATCCCACCTCTTACCCAATGAGAGATAAGCATCAGCTCCCACATGACTTTGTGAGGACAAGTTTGTGAGATGGGTGAAAGGATAGATTGGCTTTCAGTTGAAAGAACTGAAAGCCATAGGAAGAGCTTGTGGTGCACTTTTGAAACAGCAACAATTGTCTGAACCCTTGATAACAGTAACCAGTCTAGTGTGAGCAGATAGTAATCACTGTGTTATACTTGTCTGCTTATTTGTATGCATCCCACCAGTTTGGAAGGAAACATAATATGGATACATTTAAAATAAATGTGCTAGTGATACTGACTTCAAAGCATCTTGGAGTCTTATCTCTTTCTCAATATAATATTAAAAATAACTGAGTCATTTCTGCACTCTGATATTACGTCATGTCCTCTTTATCCAAGTGAGTCCAAGCATTCACACCAAATTCTCCAGAAATGCTCCGGTGGAGGGCAGAAGTAAAATAGATGGTGAACATCTTTCTTGTTTTAACCTTTGGCTCCGGAAGATGTTTCACTTCTCAACCAAGAAGCTGCCTCAGCTCTGACCCATGGGAATGGAAAATATATGGCTTCTCTTACAGAAACCAAGAGAAAGTTCAGCTGCTTCGCTCTTTAAAATATATACACGTAGCTTTGATCACTTCTCCTCACAGGTGAACTGAGGGTTAATTAGAACCCTAGCAGTAACTTTAATTCAAACTAACCACATATTAGTTGAAGGTGAGGAACTTGGGTTCACTGCCGGCCTCGAGAGGCAGCCGTGCTGACAGCAGGCAGTGCATTTAAGAGGCCTTGTGCCTCCTGTGCATGCTGGCCCTGTGGGTTGAACAGACTGACACTGAACTGCCTGCGTCCTCCTCCACAGTCTGCTTACTCTGTGGCGAGATGCGAATGTGTGGGACACTTCTTCACATGTTTGAGTAAGATGTAAAGCAGAGAAGAGACGGTAAAAAGAAGAAAGAAATCAATCTGCGCAATTCTGATTTGTCTTGTAAATACAAATTAATAGTACATCTCCATTAGGTGAGTTTTTAGGTTTTCATTGAGGTCATCTTGAACAGAACATGCACAAGACGACAGACGCAACCAATCACACACTCTCTATAACAAAGTAAGGCAAAGAAAAAACACAAATGTATCTCGGATATTTCCGTGACAATTCCTTTGCAAAAAGGACAAGACACACCGTACAATGAAGCACTGGTTTAGTGATTAGAAAGCATTGGTTGCAGTTGGTAAAAATAGTAGCTTCTAGGTTTGTAATGGATCAATAAGGATTTTTTTATGTATGTTTCAGTGCCAGATTGCCAGGAGCAAGACATTTTCCTGTGGCGAAAGGATACTGGTTTTGGCTTCCGCATTTTGGGAGGAAATGAGCCTGGAGAACCTGTAAGTGTCTCTTAACGTTTATATCTCATTATTTGCTCTAAATGCTTACAAATTAATAGATAAGTGTGTAGATAAATGCTTACATAAAGTAACAATACTTTTCTGAATGCTCCTCAGTTTGAGGCTGCTTGCTTCATTAGTTTTTCTTCCCCCTGTCTTTTCAGTTCTGTCTGCCTTTACACCAGAATAGCACAAAGTCTTAACAAATTACTCCCACTCCCTATCTGGAGCTGTTGCTCTCTGGAGAACCTTACAGACAGCTTGTTAGGAGAAGCGAAGGCCGTATCCTCCGATCCTTGTGCTGTTGTGCATCATGAAAGGGAAAGCAAGTTGAAGAATGACAGAAAGCTTGCAATTGGATAAAGTAAAGTGGTAGAAAGTTTCAAGCCTGTCTCACAGGAAGTTGGTTTGTTGATTGGCCCAAGAGCACTTCACAAGCAGAAAGTCTGCTTTGATATGATGGGCCAGGCCAGAGCAGTCTGGGCTCAGTCAGCAGATTGGTACATCCTAGGCCGAGGAGGTTAGCATGTTGCGTTAAGCAGTACTTTGCAGGGGGGGCATAAGTGGAAGCTCTGGAATATTGAATCCAAAGAAAATCCACTGAAGTTTCTAACTGTAGAGTTATAAAAAATAAAAAAAAGATTGCAGACATTTCTTTGACAGCCACTGTAGTTTAATTGTTTCAAAATCTGAATGTCTGCCTGTGGGATTACATTTTTCGGGATATTTTTACCATCTTCTTACCATCTTCTTATCTCCATAGCATCAAATGTTTATCAAACAAACATGATGAAAGGGCCAGTATTATGTAAAATTTACTTTTTATGAGCTTCACATCATGTTATAATGTTATTAATCAAAAACATACCTCAAGTGTTGCCTTGATTCTGTCAAGGCAACACTTGACAAAATGAAAGACTTTTTGAGAAAGTCTTTCATTTCCCATTCAGCTCCTTCAGACTAGCCAGCAGCAATTAGTAAGCATCTGGTGGAACTGTGCATGCTAGTAAAAACGTTGTTAAAGGATTAATAGAAGAGCGATGTTATGATGACATCCTGAAGGTGGAGTTTCAGAAAGAGCAGGAGTTTAGAGACAGAAACCCAATTAAGGCATTAAATTATGAAGTCAAATTTCTCTTAAGTTATACTTCATATACAGTATGCAACATTTGTATAACAATTGAAGGTAGCATAGCTACTTGATTGTACTGCTGGTCATTATGTGTCTAGTATATACATTCCACTGCCCCTTTAATTCTCCTGTCACTCATAAACACACTGAAATAATTCAACGAATCTCCATGTTTTTATTGGTTTCTGAACATTCAGATTCTCAATTTCCTATTTATTTGTAAAAGGTATCTTGAGTAAAACATTTCTGTCTTTTTACAGATCTACATTGGGCACATCGTGAAGTACGGGGCTGCAGATGAAGATGGCCGCTTGCGTTCTGGTGATGAGCTCATCTGTGTGGACGGCACAGCGGTAGTGGGAAAGTCACACCAGCTGGTGGTTCAGCTGATGCAGCAGGCTGCCAAACAGGGTCATGTCAACCTCACGGTCAGACGCAAGACCCCCGGATACGGAGGTGATGAAAGTTTCTCGTTAAACATGTACATCTATCTATGTGTCATGCACGGCCACATTTGTGTTATGTAAACATATTGTTGCCAGTTGCTTCTTAGTTAATTTATCTGACCACTGTGTTCTCACCCTCTTTATCCCCAGTGTCAAAGGGAGAAGGTGACGTTCCCCCATCGCCGGCCTCCTCACACCACAGCAGCACCCAGGCTCCCAGCCTAACAGAAGGCAAGCGGACCCCTCAGGGGAGTCAGAACTCACTGAACACAGTCAGTTCTGGCAGTGGATCTACCAGCGGCATAGGCAGTGGTGGTGGAGGCGGCAGCGGGAGCGCCGTGATTCCGGCCTCTCTGCAGCCTTACGACGTGGAGATCCAGCGGGGAGAAAACGAAGGATTCGGTTTTGTGATTGTGTCGTCCGTTTCCCGGCCTGATGCTGGCACCACATTCGGTAGGTGATGTGGGGCTGTGAAATTTGTTTAGTCTGTAGATAAGCCAGAATGCTGTAAAATCCCTGCTCTCTCACCCATATGAAAAGATGTATTCCTCATCCTGGCCCTCGCCAATATTTCCATCATATTCTCAATCCCACTGATAGCAATCTTAAACTTTTATGCATCGCAGCAACACTCCAGACATGCATTCAGTAAAGTCGGTCAGGCTTTGAGGAGAAATTGCACAAGCTGTCCTTGAACAAATTCAGTATAAAGCTCTGAGTGATGAACACAGATGTCATATCAAGGACCCTGTTACGATGATGTAATGTGATGTGTCATAGGTGAAAGACGAGACTGGACGATACTCTAGCCACACTAAGTGTCCTGAGGAGGTTCCACTGATACCAGGAGCTAATGGTGTTGCTTTCCAGAATGCAATTTTAGAATTAATTAGTGATTAACAATGACAGTGCTGGAAAACGACCTTGTCTGATCTTCTTCAGGCCTTAAAAGGTTTCTGTTTTTCCTTCTTCCCCTTTGTGTTTTAGTGTCTTTGCTCCTCCTTTATTCCTAAGCGTGACTAAGGCTTCTGCTATAGCTCCCTGTATGGGTTGTAACCATGTGGGACACGGGCTGAAATCAAGAATTCGTTTTTAACAAGTGACATTACTCTGAGCGTTCCTTCAAGATTTCCTAATGCCTGTCAGTTCTCCGAAAAATAAAAGCAGTTTCGTCTGATTGAGTTCCCTGTAAGTGTCTGGACAAAAACCATTTTTCCTAAGTCTATCAAAACCCACCTCCCCAGTAAATCCCCTTGTTCCATGACCCAGAGCCGGTGCTGTGCTTAGCAGATTGGGTGTTAAATCCTTGTCAAGCCCTGTAATGTCCCATAACTCATTATTTAAATAAAATGACAGCATACAAGTGAATTTTCAATGAAGGCAGAGGAGAGGTGAATGTGAAGAAAGGTTATGTAATTAATATGGATGCTGCACAGATTGCTGAATGAACACTGTAGGAGAAATAGAAAAAGTGAAACAGGAGAAGGACAACTGGAGAGAGCAGGGATTTTCCCTAAGTTGCCATCAGGAATCCTAAACTCATCTTGATTCAACAATGTCCTGTCATGTTTTCAGTCACCACCTGACAAGACTCACAAAAAGTTTTAAAGGGATAGTTCAGAATATGGTGAGGTTCTGTGGAAAGGTTATAAGCAGTTTATATCATATGCATCAAATATAACTTTCTCCCAAGAAATCTACAATCTATCTATAACCCAAATTGTTGTTTACAAATTCCAGACCATCACACCTAAATATAAAAATAATGTCTTGTATAAAATACAGATTAAAATATGTGGGAGTATCAACTTTTGCACTTTAAATTAAAACTGGATAATATAACAAAATTGTTATTTAACATACCAATATTTAACTGACTCATCAACTCCACTTCTAAGGATGGAGAGCAGAGATAAAATTGAATGTGGTTCACTACTAACTTGCTGTTTTTAAATTTAAATCAGTAAGAAAAAGTTATTGTGAACTGGCAATTTTCAAGTGGTATGTTGGTCTTGCTCTGGTTTATCAATGTTGTTAACAATGGAAGGATCACAAATCACAACAACCTGCTATTTCGTAAACCTGAAATTATATCTAAACTATCTGTTTTCAGCAGTAGGGATAGTATTTTTTAGATGGACATTTCTTTTCTGACGATACAGTAGCTCTGATTTTCCTCTCTGAGCTTTTGCTTACAAAATTAAAGAATACACCCGTTGCGCTTTCAGTCGTTGCTTTAAGTTTAGACGTGTTAGTCCCATTTTTCTTGATTCCTTGTCTGTTTGTAACAGATGGAAAATAATCATTTGACCACAGAAATAATCCTTTTTCACTTTGGGTACTTGTAAAACAAACACCTGTTGAAACCATAAGTTTAGTTTCATCTGATTAAAACTGCATCAACAAATAGTCACTTTCAGACTTATCCAAGCAAATGTATGAAATCAGAGTTGTTTTCAAACAGTAGAAATAATGCGGGGTACAGTGTTATAAATTAACTTCTTATGAAGTCACAGTGGGTAAGATATAAACTGCTTATGACATTTTAACACAAACTCCATGAATCCATGAGATTCATGGATCTTTAATTAACATGTCAAGTTGTGGGACAAAAGGACATCCTTTACATTTTTATTAAGGAGTACATCACTTCTCTTTTCTATTTTTTATTTTACAATAAAATTTTTAATTTATGTGCAAACTCTAATAGTTTTTCACTTCCATTTGGTGAATTTGGGACTTGGTGATTTGAATAATTAATCTACCCTCCTGTTTCTTTCTTCCATTATGTTTTCTCCTTGTTTCCCACTTACATTAAATGCAAATCAACACAAATAATCATCTCAATCACACAAATCTATCCCGCATATTCTTTTTAACATGAAAAAAAAATACATAAACACAAACACATCTAACATAAAAAGCTGGAAATGCTTGTGTGGCAATGCCCCACAAAATAGGCCGCATCATAGAGGGGAGCCCGGCGGATCGCTGTGGGAAGCTGAAGGTCGGGGACCGGATTCTGGCCGTTAACGGTTGCTCCATCACGAACAAGTCGCATTCGGACATTGTCAACTTGATCAAGGAGGCTGGCAACACCGTCTCACTCAGGATCATTCCGGGGGATGGTAAGGCTCTCATCTTTCGACATCACACGGATGTTTCATAATGCATCATGATGTGACTTATTCATGGTTGTAGTGGGAGGCAAAGGTCATCGATGCTTTTCAGAGACATGAGAACTTTTCTTTTTTTTTAATCATGGTGTGAATCCTTTTGTAAGAAGCAAGATCACTAGGGAGGAGTAAGGCAAAGTAAATTCTCGCGTTTCTCTGATTTTTGTCCATTTAGTTTCTGGATTGAACAAATTAAACATTTTCTCTTCTGGTGCTGATTTCACCAACTTTTACTATTAAATATAATACAATATCGCAGCACACACAGTCTACTTCTCAAAGTTGCATGTTTCCTGCAGGTGTTTTAATGCCTGTTTAACATAACATTTTGTCAATGTACAACTACAAACTTATTATATGATACATCATCACGAAGTGGCATAAAATTAAGGAATTGAAGGAATATTTTTGATAAATGTCCTTTGTACTTGTATTATGATCACCTGAGTCGATTCTTTCGGAACCAGCGTTCACTCCAATTACATCTGCAGGTCTTTTGAGTTGTTTATCTACCAGATTCACACATAGAGAGATTACTGATGACTTTGTCCACTATTCTTTGAAATGTCACATTTTTAATTTTTTTTCTTTTCCTTTCACTACAAAATTATGCGTCATATTGTATTGGTCCATCAGACAAAAATCCAACTAAATGCGCTGATGTTTGGGTTTTCATCATGACACAATATGTAAAAGGTTAGTGAGGTTTGAATAGTTTTGCAAATCGCTGTATATCATGTTCAGATAGAAAAATACTGGTTCAACAGACACGGAACAGTTTAAAATTAATTTTCCAAAGACTTCGGCCAAAAGTGGTGTCGAGAGTCACCATCAGTGTGAAACCTATACATACACTCGAAACACAAACCAAGACAGACTTGGATTGATCTCTGTAGGACAGCGAGATTAGTGAAAAGTGACTAAGGTGCCTAAAAAGAATGAAACAGGCTGATATTCCAGAGCGGCAGCATACTCCCTCCAATTGAAAGTATGACACTTGTTAGAATGTATCCTTTTTTTAACATTTTTCATTTTAACTGGTCATAAAAACAAAAAAACAATGAGAGAGAGTGTTTTGTTACATTTGTGTTTTCCGATCCATGCAAACGGGTCCAGTGTTGTCAGTGAGCAAAATAGCAGATGACAGCATCACACACAGTTAGCATCAGATCAATACAGCTGCCTAAGGGTGATTCAAGAAACTCTTTTGGACAGTGGTATTTTGTTCACCTTAGTGCCTTTTAGAGACATCGCTCCGGGCTGATGCATTAAATAAAAACACCCACTTAATTTAACTTCTTTTCCCTCTGTTTTCAGAATCTTCCAATGCTTCTCTGCTGACAAATGCAGAGAAAATAGCTACCATAACCACCACACACACACCTCAGACCACAGAGTCACGGTAGGTCCTGATACATTTTTTATTTTCAAATTTTATGTGTAATAATAATAAAGCTTCGTGTGGCTTAAAATATATTGCCAACATGAAATCTTTCTGTTTTCCTTTTGAAAGGAATCATTCGAAGTCAAAAGGTGCTCCTCCTCTACCTCCTTCACAAACTCAAATCCAGGTAATTGTCAGTATTTTCAATGCAGTTAACTGATTTTATACTTGCGATTGCCATGTATATGTTAAGACATGAAGTCATGGTTTACGTTCTGCCTAAAATTATAACAAATGTGTTGAATCATTTAAGCACTCTGGGAAAATACATTCAAAACTTGTTAAAGTGTATCTAAGCCCAAATAACCTATTTTTGGTTATGAACTGTCTAATTTGGTTTGTAAGGGTCCTATTTTTTGTGTAGATGTGTTTAGTTTTGCAATATTTTGCCAATCTAACACTCACATAATGTTTATTATTTCTTGTGGTGAGGGCATTTGTGAATTGTCACCTCTATAACAAAAAAACACAAATTGATTTGACAACAGCGAGTCTCTTGAGAAGAGCATAACTTTTCTGTCATCCATCTGTAATTTAAAGAAGGGTCTGGGTAAAAGAAGACAGAAATATTCTTAAACCTTTTCAACCATAGTGTATTTTACTAATCAGTAGGGGGCAGTAATACACCAAGAGATGGATGTAGAAGGGAGAAGTTGAAGTCTAAGAATGCAAATTAAAACCATGGGATGAGTTGAACTTCCACTTCATTTCATTTTTAGCAGCATTATAAAAAAAGTCATAATGTGCACATAATGACTTGTGGTGAGTTGTACGGGAAACTGGCATAATTTATATATTATTTAGCTGGAACATAAATTAAACTACAATTTTTTTCATTGGTTTGGATTCACAAACAAAATATACATTGTAGTTTTTACATTTGACATGTGATACAATGCCTGATAAGTGACAGCGGTTATTCCATTGTTTTGCACACCAGTACAACTGATGTCACAGAAAAACATTAAATCTGTGTGACTTTGTTACTGCATTGCCCAGTGATGGCATTTCAAAGTCAAGTCAGTCATTCTTTTGGTTCCCTCATTAATGAACCGAAAGAGTTTTGCATTTATCAAAGAAACAATGGAAAGGAAGATGGCGATATAAAATCAATACAATATCTAGACAAAAAGCTGTTTTCTTAACGTTTAGAGATTAGGGTATGATGTGTGACAGACCTTATATATACTCACATTGGAATGAACTTTTATCTAACATTTTGTTGGCTGGTCTATTTATGTTCTCACATAGAAATCTTGTGTTTGAAGCAAACTTTGGATGAGTGTGGAAACTTTGGGGTGCAGCCCTTGTGCTGCCCTTGCTTGGTGATCTGTACTCTGCTCACATGTACTTCTGCATTAATTATTCATGTATTCCACTGTATTGTACTGCCATTGACATTTTGAGGGGGTTTTTTGTGGAACACGACTTGATCAGTTCTGAAGTTTGGACTCATCCCTTGCTGTCCTCAGCACAATGCTTAAGTCACTAGTATTTTCTAGTATTCCTTATGTATAGATATATACTTGTTCTTACACCACAGGACGCCGAGTACTATTCTGTGGACCTGGAGAGAGACAGCAAAGGATTTGGCTTCAGCCTAAGAGGAGGCCGGGAATACAACATGGACCTTTACGTGCTGAGACTAGCCGAGGATGGGGCTGCTGTCAGAAACGGCAAGATGAGGGTATGAAACTCACAAGTTCCCTCTGATTCTCTGCTAAGAGCATTTTGTCAGGCTAAATTTCCTCTTTCCGTCATTATTTATGAGGCCACTTTATCACTTGGCTGTCCCAGTTACTTACCCTCTCTGTTGCAGGTGGGAGATGAGATTCTGGAGATTAACGGTGAGAGCACAAAGAACATGAAGCATTCACGAGCCATTGAACTGATCAAGAACGGAGGTCGGAGGGCGCGGCTTGTCCTGAAGAGAGGCGATGGATCAGTTCCTGAATATGGTAGGTTAACATGCAGCAGATGCTTTACTCCTCTTCCAGTAAAGAAGGCTGATCTTTTTTTCATGTAGTAAACTCAGTGGAATAGAAAATGTATTTCCTTGAACAGATACATCTTTATTTTATATTTAACATTTTAGGATAATAAATGTATATTTTATAGTATAGGGCCTCATGCAGAAAACTTGACAAATCCAGCTTTTTACATGAGTACAGTTATTCAGTGGTACAAAGCTACTAATAAAAAGAAATACAATTTACAATAACATTTAAGTACCACTTTCTGGCAATCCTTTATAATATTGATGCATATAGAGAATATATAGAGAAATCTTTTGCCATTTCTTTTCGTTGTCTTTAGAGATCTGCGCAAAATTTTTATGGACTCTTCCCTTCAGCTTTAGTTTTTGGTTTGAGGACTTAGATGACCATGAAAGAAGGTGGATTTTGTCTCTGTTGAGGCTTTTATGTGTTGATTTGGTATGTTTTCTAGATCATTGCACTTATAAAAAAAAAACCAAAGCAAACAAATAAAAAAAAACCAATATTGATCTGAGACTGTTAGATCAATTTTATGTTAAACTCAAGATCTTCTTGTATTTCAAGGAGTTTATTTTGCTATGCACTCATTGAGCCTTCACCGATGAAATATGCCCACAGCACCACAGATCCTCCACCTTGCTTAACAAAGGGCATTAGTACGTTTTCACAAATTAATTGATCTTGACACACCTGAACTGTTGACGACTTCTTGTATCTTACCAAAGTACCTTGTAATCATATACTAATTTCTTTAGAAATTTCTTTACTGAATAAATGCATTCAAGATAATATTTGAATACTAATCTTATCTTTTCAGAAAGATTAATACAAATTGTCACTACCTTTTGACTTTTAAGTTAATGACAATAACTGAGGAGATATGTATTGATAAATACGGTGGGATTTATACAAGAAACTGTACAGTAAAGATGCTCCATAGATTCAACAATGCCTTTGCTCTTCGGAGCTCTGTTCTCTACTGTTGTTATCATAGTAATCCAGAGGTTTATGTTGGGGATCATTTTTAAAAATTGAAGTGAAGAATATTTTTTGTCTTTCACGCCAAAATCCTTCTTCTCTCAACGGATGTACTGTAAAACAGCTTGTCTGTTCTATTTGTCTTCTTTTCTCGCCTCCTCCTTCCTTCTCTCTGATCGTCTCTTGTTGCTGGGCTCTTCCTCCTCTCTCCAGCGATGATGGCTCCTCATCTCGCTGTTGGTACATTGAGGAATGACAAGATGGGAGAGCCCTGTTTCTACCTAATGGGCCAAAATCAGACAACGGTTTGTAGTAAAAAAAAATGAAAAATAAAAACAACAACAACTCTGTCCCAGTTCACTCTCCCTGTCATCTCCCCTCTCCTCACTTTGAGTTTTTATACAGCCTTCCAGCTCATCCTGACCTGCATCCTACTTTGTTTGTGTTTGTGTGCGGATGTGTTTACGCTGTAGACATACTTTATGTCTCGTCACGCTTGAATTAAACCGTACTTATGTGCCTTCCGTCAGTCCATGTAAACCGTACCCTTTTGCCACTTAAAGAAAACTTTTTTTTTTTTTTTAATGGAACTAACTTGATGCCACCACTCATCACATGCTGCTGCCATAGCAACCTGTGTTATTTGACAAGACATTCAGCCAAATGCACATTTTAAATTTGGTTTTGGTTTGTTTTGGTGTGCCTTTGTCATACTGTTTGGAATGACCTCCTAGGTGCCTGCTGTGTCATTGATAACCGCTGCCCTTCACTTGCTGATGTGTTGCTCCTGCTTTTGCTGATGTGACCTGTTTAAAAACATAAACTCAACTCCCAGAAATGATTTGTATTTTTTTTAATTAATTTTGCAAAGATTTAAATTTGAATCCGACATATCAATCTAGAACAAGCTGCTTGTTTATTTGGCAAACATGCAGCATTTTGAAAGAACACATCTTTGCATGATATTCATAGCTGCATTGATTTGTGTTGTGCCAGTGCAAGCAATCACATAATGCAACAGAAAAGTCATCTGTGCAAGATACGGTAAATGAAACTCAAATCTATTTGCATTCATCAAATCCTTCTCCCTTTTTCCTTTCCTGCAGACGGCAGCAGTGACGGGTACCCTCCCGCACCCAGGGCACAAAACACTCCGGAAGTGAGAACGTTGGCACCAAAAAGCCGATACCACACCTCATTGGAGTCCAGTTATCCACCAGACCTTCACAAACCATCACGCCTGGAGGAGGCTGCACGTGGCCGAGGTATGGACAAAAACAGGGACTGGGCTGGCTCGGATCTGATGGACTTCCACGGCCGGCAGTTTAATCCCCATCATCATCACACCTGGAATAACAGTCACAGTCAAAGTACCCTCCGACAGCAGTCTCCCGACAACAGCAACGACAGCAGCGCTGGCAACAAGAAGAGCCGAGGCCGCAAAGTCAAGAAGTCTGAATCAGAGAGTGGTATCTCCAAGCTCCTGAAAACTCTGAGGAAGGACAACTCGGGAAAGAAGGCTGCTGCTGCCGAAAAACTGCAAGGTCGAGAGCTCTCGAGCAGCAGTTCTACCCTGGACAGAAGGTTTCAGTTGCACCGTCGTGGCTCCCTCGATCGCTCACCAACCAGGAAGCGCAACTCGTCTCCAGATCGTCGGCGGGCGAAATCTATGGACCGCAGGGCAGAGCGTGCGCACCGGGACCACACACCTGAGAAGGAGTACGATGATGGAGGGTTCCTCTCGGTCACCCCTGAGCGGAAACTCTTGGAACGGAAGCTCCTCAAGGAGTCCCAGGTAGCTGGACGAGTGAGCGAGTCGTCCACCCCGGACCGCGTCAACAACAGAGGGGATTCTCTCCCCAGAGGCCGTGCGTACGAGAAAGCTACTAAGAATGGCAATCTTCTGAGAGACTCTTCCTCTGAGAGGAAAGAGGAGAGACACCGGATGAACGGGACAATAGAGAGGCGATACAGATCGGAGCGGGACTCTTCCCCTGACAGCAACTATAGCCGGGATGAGCTGAACTATGCAGCAGCGCCCAGACTGAAGGACTATTACAGTATGATGAAGAACAACGCTGGACACAACAACGCTACCTACAACAAGACAGGACCCATCAATAACGCCGGAGGCCGCAGCTCAAACCAGATCCCTGAGCCCAAGAGAAGGCTGTACAAAGAAAATTCTAAAGACCTGAGTATCTAGAGGGAGGAGAGTACCCTCACTGCTCTCTCCTCTGTCCGTGCAAACTACGTAACATGCACTGGAATTGGACTTGTAAACAATACTAACTCTTACTCTTCATTTGGTTGAATTGTTTATGAATTGATTTGATTGACTAAACTACTTGTGGTCCCATCTAGAGATTTATAAAAACAGCAGGAGTACAATCCCTCTATCAGTTTATACTGGTTGTGTTGTCATTGTTCTTGTTATTTTGAGCATAACAGAGGTTGTTGTACTGTAGTAAAGGTATTGTATGTGCCTGCATATGAAATCAGTGATATTGCTTTTTGTAGGCATTGTTGACTTTAAATATTTGTTCCCTTCAAAGGTCTGAATAATGCTTCCATTTGTGGTAAATCCTAAATCCTGAGCTTGTTTTTGAAATTACTTTAGGTGTCCTTTTCGCTCCTGAATTACCGACACTATAGCTGCTGATGGTTCACAAGAACTGTGGAAGTAAAGCAAAGCTCTACATTTAAATTGGATGGAGAAACTAAAGCATTAAATTATAAATAGTCATAATATATAAAATTTCTAATTTTGCTCTATTTATTTTGAATTTCACTCACATCTTGAGTGAGCTTAATTAAATCTTTAAGGGCTGAGGTAGAAGTGTAAGCATGCTGTACTTCAATTTGTGTTGCATCATTGTTTGACAGCCCATATTATTCCTACCAGAAATTATTTTCAGTGACTCTGAGGCCCTTTCTACACTAACACAGATGTTTTCTGCTGTGCTTCTACCTACCATCCATAGAGTTTTCGATTAAAAACTACGTATAAAAAAGCACTCTAAAGTAAAGATTCGTAAAATCTTCCTCTCCGGTGGATGTCCAGAGATAATATAGGAAACAATGACCTAGAGAAACACTACATAGACCTGATACATATTTCTTTTCTAGTAACCATGGCATCAATAGAGCCAATTAAATTTTTCTTTTTTTCAAAAGAAGGCAGAAGCTAAAGAACATATTTCCTAATTTTTGTACCTTTTCCTATTCAAATGTGTTCAGCCTTATATCTCACAGTAGATCCATTCATTCCATACATTTTTTAATGTATCTTGAGCAGTTTAGCTTTGATTTGAGTTTTTGGTAAGAGAAAGTGAAGAATATAAAAAAGTCATTGTGAGCTAGAAATGTGTTTACTCTGGATATGTGGTGATTAACCAAAATTGTGAATTAGAATCTGACTTTTCAATTGCCTGCTCTTCCTTTCTGTGCTAAAAACTGTGACAATAGGGGGTGCTCATTCTTTCCCACATTGCTCTTGATTTGCCGGGACTCTCCTCCCATTCAGCTTCAAATGTAAGCTGAAGAAGATCTGAGGGCAAAGGATAAACTCAGTGAAAGGAAATATGATCCAGTTGTTTGGAAGGAATCTTTACCCTAGCACCGCTTTAACCAGGATTAATATTATTTTTAAATTGTCATTAATGCTAGTATTATCCCCACCTGCTGGCGAAGCACAGTTACTACAACACTACTGTACTACTGGATACAGATAGATTTTTTTTAACAAAGGACAAAAACATTGGAAATATCTAGAGTAGCATAGCTGGGGCCTGAGACTTTTTGTTTTCACCAAATGACTAGTTTTGCCTTCTCCAAACTGAAGCAGCCTCTTTCAACTACATCCGGATCTGTTCATAAAAGACTGAGTTTCCCAAATTTCTCAAAAATCCTGTGTAGTAATTTAGAAAAGTCAGCATTTTTGCCATACTGCCAGCTGAAGCTGCCATAAAGTAAGTTTATTCAAATATGCCAAAAAAAAAAAGAAAAAATCATTTATTATCCCTGTGCAAGATGCATGTGTAAGTTAAAATGTAGTGTAACAACCTTTTAGGCCTAAAGAAACACTGTAATCCCCAACACTTATTTCTAGCCCAGTTCTCATATTTATTACACCCATTGTCCATCCTCTGGGCCCTGACACATAGAGCTGATGAGGTTTGTTGGCATGGTAACGTACAGTGAGTCCTGGTAGACGAGACAACTATTTCTGCCACTCTGAGCCACACTGTCACGCCACTGAAGTCTGACTGCTGCTTTTTCATGTTTTTGTTTTTGTGTGATTATTCTCTGTTTTATGTTTTGTTTGAAAACTAGAACTATATATTGGATGAACCACAACAAATGCATTGTTTCATCACCGGTGTCACTATGGTACTGTATCCAATAAAAACACAAAACCAAACAAAAAATGAGCGAGGGAGAGACAGAGTCACAGTTAGGAGGTTTGTCATCACCTGTAAAGAGATTTTCTCTCCCAGTGTAACTACAAGGAACTTGTCAAGGAATAAAATGTTGCCTTTTTCTTGCACAAAACAGAAATTTATGAAGAACCTCTGCAGTGAGGAATGTGATATTGTGTTTATATCTTTGAAATGGACCTGGCAGTTTATGGTCAATATGTTGATTTACTCTGGGTCAGGTATATAAAGACATTTTAAAAATGAAAGACTGTATTTGGTCAATCAACAGCTGTTAAATGGTTTGAATCTCTCTATGGTTAGCCTGCCTTTGTATTATAAAGCACTTGTATGCAGTCTGTGTTCTTCAAGCATTATTTCTTGCAGTGTGCTCCAGACATAATGCTGTCTCTGTGTTGATAAAAGCAGTACATGTATATGGGCCAATCTTTTTTTATATAACTATGCATATATAAATACTACATTGTCCATAGCTTTATTTGACCCATGAAGCTATACATAACATTAGTCAAAGTAAAAGTAGATGTGGACTTATCCAGCTTCTTTTCCTTCAGATGGATTACAATGTATATGTAGCTATCAAAAGAAGTCTGTGGATGCTATTTTTATTATCAAATAAAGTTTTGCATACAAATTCAAAAGGATTTCAGTTCTCTACATAGCTGGTTGTCCCAGGAGAAGCTTTTTGTTTTTGTGTCTCTTTCAGTAAAAAAGAAAAAAAACACACTAAAATTTAACATGAACTGTGCCATTTGTGTCATTGGAGCAACTAATCCATTGAGTAGAAATTACGTTGACATTGAAGACCCTTTTCTTCTGTCTATGTGGTTTTTTCAGGTTGCTGCTGAAAGCATCACATTTACTTTCAAATGGATGTATCATATCCAAAGTTTATCATATATAGAATCCAACTGTTAGATCAGTTTTTGTTAAAGAGAAACTTCATGCAGTTCCCACATTTGAATTGTACTGTAAAATGATAAGAAATGAGTCATTCTCGCAATAACTCTTTGGATTTGAAGGTTCTGTTTTACTTTGAGTTCTCTCGTTCAAAATTCATGCAAGGAATAAAAAGAATATTAATCTATGAATAAATAATTTATGCATGTGTAATCCCAGAGCAATGAGCTCATAATTTAGTAATGATTTCAGTTTTATTCTTGATGTCTAAAACTATGTTAAATTATGATCCATTCTTTACTCTTCTTTAGGTTTCTGGTAAATTATTTTAGTTATAACATCAGTATATTCTTCTGTGCACCAATTGTACTTCTCCCTATTCATAACCTTTGTCTGAAGGTCTCTTTTGGTAATCTAAATAAGTATTAATCCTTAATCTTTATTAACCTTTTATTTATAAGGCAGTGTTCGTAATCAGATAAACCATGTTGTGTCATGTCCATTTATATTTATATGTATCCTTGTTAAGATTAATATCTTAATCCCTTTATTATGCTAGGATCTAAATCCGAGGTGACCTGAGATTGAAATTAGATTATATTAGCTTTGCAGGCACCACATAAATAATATTTTAAATGTTATTTTAAAATTTCATATGATATATTTCTGAGGTAGACACCACCAAAGCAGGCTAAAAATAGAAGAAGTAGAAATTGACTCCAGACATAAATGCATTTTGAATAGGTCATTGACATTTATTTATTTATTTGAATAATATACTACAGTCATATGAACTTTTCCACCCAAGTTGTAATTAAAACATAAACAGGATGAGTCATTTGCAAAGTGCGATTTATTTTACGTTGCCTTGATTACATGCCTCTACATTCAAAAATAAGCCAGTATCATATAGGATCCAACTGATAGAGAATAACATTTTTCCCCTTTACTCTGAGGAAATAAATACTCATAGACTGGTAAGTTGGATATTCTGTACATACAGGAACAACTCTGTAATGGGCTGACCTTTCCTGCAACTGTCTTTAGGTTGAACCAAGTCGTTTGTACAAATAAAAAAGAGGACGTTATTTCTGTAGACGTTAGCCTTCAGTCGTTTCCCTGGGGGAGTGGAAGTCTTCTTCTTGGTGAGTGGATTATGAAGCCTGTGCCTGTTGCTCCATTTATGCAGGAGACACAGAGCTGGAGGACACAGAGGAGGCCTCGGTTTTGGAGGCAGTGGTGGATGCTCCCTCCTCCTCTTCGAAGGGATTCTTTCCGCAGCACAAGGTGGTGATCATGCAGTGGCGGAACTGCTTGTTCAGGCAGATGTAGATCACTGGGTTGTAGATGGAGGATGACTTGGCAAAGAAAGCTGGGATGGTCATAAAGAGAGGTCCAAACTCAGAACCCTGATGTGTGAAGATGTACCAGGCCACACTGGCATACGGTGTCCAGGAAATCAGGAAGCCGATGACCATGATAATGACCATGCGGGTGACTTCCCTCTCAGCTCTCTGGGTGGTCTCAGACTCCTGCTGGGCAGCAGCAGCCTCCTTGACGGCACAGAGCAGACGGCCATAGCAGAAGAATACGATGGAAAGAGGAATGCAGAAGTGGCAGATGAACATGTAGATAACAAAGGACTCATTGTTGAAACCCTCCGCACGGGTATAGTAGTCGACTCCGCATGAGCACTGCATGCCCTCTGGGATGTAACGAGACCAGCCGACAAGAGGGGGGGCAGCACAGGCATTGGCCATGATCCAGGTGAAGACCAGACCCATAATAGCATGATTCTCACCGAAGCGGAAGTTGCTGATGGGCTTGCAGACAACTAGCCACCTTTCAATAGCCAGAACAACCAGTGACCAGAGACCGATTTCACCACCCAGGGTAGCAAAGTATCCTTCCAGATTGCAGCCAAGGCGCCCGAGGACAAAGTAGCCATGCATAGAGGTGTAGATCGTTGTGGTGAATCCTCCAAACACCATGAAAAGGTCAGCCACAGCAAGGTTGAGTAGGATGTAGTTTAGAGGGGTTCGCAGCTTCTTGTGTTCAATGGTGACATAGAGGGTGAGGAAGTTGATGGGGAAGCCGACGAGAATGAGGAAAAACATGTAGGCACCCAGACAAGCGTAGGCTGCTGGGCTGACAAGGTAGTACTGAGGATATTCATAAGGACTCCGGACAATACCAGTGGTATTAACCATAGGGACATAAAAATAGGGTCCCTCTGTGCCGTTCATGGTTGCGGCTGGTGGTTGCTCTCAGCCCCTCGGTGGTGTTTCTTCTGGCTGTTTGAGATTACGATGGAGACGGCCCTTGCTACAAATGGATCTGGTGGCCTCACCTGGGCTTTTAAAAGGCACATCGTGGATTATCAGTTTCCAAATCTGTCAGCACAAATTGATTTAGGCCACAGTTAATATCTAATCCAGCCGTCACTGCAAACATAACTGACCACTCATCAAGATATTAAGATTACACCTGCTCATGCCTTTCTTGGAGCTGTTCGATAGATACCCACTACAAACCTTGATTGGTACCAGCTATATTGTCCACAGAAATAAATGGTAAACAACCAGTTTGAGTTGACATGATGATTTAAATGGTCACTTCAAATATCCTGTCCCTGGAACGTAAATTATACATCCTAAGCCCCAACTGGAAGATTTCCTAAAAATCTTTTATATGTTTGATAAAATAATTTGCGGATTTGTTTAAAAAAAAAAAAAAAGTAAAAAAGACCTAACAACAACAAAATATAAAAACAATTTATATTTTGTTGCTGCATACATTTGCATGTATGCAGCAAATGGCTGCATACATGCAGCCATTTGCAAATGGCTGCATGTATGCTGATTCTGAATGCTGCACTTGCTTCAAAGAAATGATCCAGAAGTGATTCTTGATTTGAATGGGTCACTGTAGTAAATGTGAGAATTTTGGCCATATCATCCTTTTTAGCTCTATTTTCTAACTACTAGCTGGATAAATTTGAATACTTAATATATTAAGGTGATATGTATCTGTGTAATGAGGGAGTGTCTGGGCTAAGAAGGTCAAAACCCAATATCAAAGTGTGCATAATTATTAAGAATCTCTTTAATGTGCCAAAGACGAAATCAAACTGTCTTTAAGTCTCTGTGGGATGCAGCACCATTGAAATTGGTAAGATATTTTGGTGTGATCACAGAATCATCAGTCATTTTGTAGCAAATAGTCCACAGGATTGTAACATGTTGACAAAAAAGATGCACATTTCCTACCAAGGATTGGAAATCAAGTATGAAGCTACCTGGAATCATTATCTTCCAGTTCTGCTATATTTCAAAACGGCAACCTACTTGGAGTACTTAGAAATACAAGATGTTCAGAGCTCAAAGACGTGATCAAGGAAAGCAAGACTGAAACCTGACCGTTTCTGAAGAAGACACATCGGTTGAAGTGTTTGTGTTTGTAAAAATGAAAAGCATGGCAATGGGTAGTTTTCCAATGGGAGACTTTTAGTGAACAAACAGTCCTCCTTTCTGAACAGTGTCTGGGAGGCTGTGATTGCTGCTGCACAAAAAGTTGATCATCAACAGATCAATAAATTTATAGACTCCATGAATTCCTTTGGTGTGAGTAATGGTGTGCGGCAGGGTGGGCATCTTTCACCTGCCTTTAAGGAAAACTTGTTCTAATAGCATTACAGCTTGGATGACCTGTCAAAAGAAATGAACCTCTGTAAAACCGGATGCATGATTGGTGATACTTTGGTCAACCACTTTATGTATCCTGATGACCTCGCTGTGCTCTCACCCAGCAGTGCTGGTATTCAGCAGTTACTGAACATCTTCTGAGTTGTTGAGATTTGATGTACGGTATAATGCTAAGAAAACTGCTGCACTAGTTTGTAGGACTTAAGCTGACAAACAACTTTGTTTCCCTGATTTTTTTCTGTTAGGGCAAAAGTTAAATGTTTGTTCCAAAACTAAATATCTGGGTCACTACATCATAGACCAGCTCTCTGATGATGATGATATTTATCAGCAGTGTCGCATGTTATACGCCCAGGCAAACATTCTGGGGAGGAAATTCCATATGTGCTCTGATGAGGTAAAAATAAGCCTGTTTAAAGCTTACTGTACATCCTTGTATACAGCTCCTTTGTGGTGTAAATTCAAAAAAGCTAGTATGCAGAAGCTTAAGGTTGCTTATAATGTTATAATGACTCTTTGAGAATTCTGATCAAGAAACCCAGGTTCAGCAGTGCAGATGTTTTGTAACGCACATGTCAGAACATTCCAGGCACTTGTGAGAAATCTGACATAAAAGTTCATGTGTCGTTTGGGCAGCTCACTGAACAGTCTTATTGTAATGTTTTCACATCCCTCTGTCAGTGCACTAAGATACCAGTCAACTCTGTGGAAACATTGGTATACAAGTCTTCTATAAGATTTTATTTTATCTATCTATCTATCTATCTATCTATCTATCTATCTATCTATCTAT
>VMRN01000021.1:5443693-5495826 GCA_010277015.1 Poeciliopsis turrubarensis
CTATCTATCTATCTATCTATCTATCTATCTATCTATCTATCTATCTACCACATTATGATAGTATAATAATAACATAACAATACAACATCATATTATGGAAGATATTTCAGCTCCTTCTGTTGTGACCATCCAAAAATATTAAACATCATCTTTGGACAATAGATATATTTGGTTTTCTGTACCATTTCAAAATATCTTCATGTTGTTATTGAACTCAGCTAAACTAAACTGACTGTTGTCAGAGGGTTCCTGTGTTGCACTGAATGTAGAGCAGAGGCCAGAGTGTTGCTGAGTGCTGGAGCATCTTAGCTGCTGGTAAAGAGCTCAGCACTTTCCTAATGGGTGTTGTATTAAAGAGATTTGGAGCTTATGACTGTATTCCTTTCACAAGCCTGTAATGGATTTAATGGTGCAAAGGGTCACTCTCGCTTTGTGGGATGCAAGCTTCTCAAGACGTTATACCTTCTTTGCCTTGTTCTTCTTTTTGTGTTAGTTTTTCAGAAACAAAATAAAATATTTGTTCAATGTCTCTTTTGACTGTAAAATGTAATTATTGGATTACACACTGGGTTAACCTTTTTTTTTTTATTATTTTGAAAATAATTGTTGATGTTAATTAATTGTCAAGAAACGTTGATATCTTTTGTTCATTGGTAATGTAAAGAAAAGGTACTGAGAACTGTCCTGAGATGTTCAATACCAACACCTAACAGGTAATATATTAAAACAGTGTGATGAGCATTTGATACTTGACATGTCAGCTGTAATTGTCATTGTAGAAAAAAAGCTGCAATGTTTTATACTCAGATTGCTATATTAAATATGCCTCATTGAACAGTCTCTCTCCCTAAAAACATTCCAATTGTTTTTGCAAATGTGACGAATTGGAGAAAACCATCTCTTATGACGTTTTTCTTCTTGGATTGTTTGACACATTTTTCCTTTCTTTATGGGAAAGTTAGAAGGAAAGTGCTTGTGAACTTGTTTTTATAAAAGGATAAACTGTAAATAAAGCATTTATCTTTTTTTGCTTTGCTGTTTTGGCCTCAAGGTTGAACATTATTTAATGTCTCTGCTGGTCTTTAAAAATAAAACACCGAAAGAACAAGAGCACCAAAACAAGAGACCAAATGTAAAATGAGCTTTGTGGTGAATATTAAGTGAAACTGATAGTCTCCAAATAACTTTTTTATTGTCAGGTTCTATAAAAACATTATGTGCTTGACTATAGCAAGTCAAATTTAACTCATGTCTTCATAACTCAATTCAAATTAATTCATGATGCACTTCTAAAACAATTCACTTTGAGTAAGAAAACCGCTCTTGAATACAATGTACAGTCAAAACAACACGGACATATGACATGAAATAAGAATGAATCAATCAGATTTTTCTTTCACAAATACAGATATTTCAAGCATGTTACAAACATGGGCATTGGATTGTGTTCACATGCTAAGATCACACACAAACAACTTGTTTTCACAATTAAAATCCTGTTTTTTGTTCAACATTACTGCCAGAATGTGAATTCAAAATATGTAAAAATGTGAGCAAATAACTCCACTTTCATCAGACATGTAAAAGGTCTTTGGTCTGGAAGCCAGATCCAAGTCGGACATCTTTAGTATCAGTGTTCAATCTATTCAAACTGTGAAAGTGGCTGGAAGATTCTCAGGTGTAACTTTTCTCAGGACTGAACAGTCAGACCCAAAGGTAAACTTGCTGACTTGAATATTTTCCTCTTGAATATTTTCTTCCACTGCAGAATACCAAACTATTAATTACTTTTAATGATTAAATGTCACATAAAGCTGTTTTTATCAAATGAAAATAAGTTTGGAACTGAGGATTACTGATATCCTAATACAAACTTAAACAACCCTTTTATAGTGTGATCGAAATTAGTTAGGATAATAAAATAAATGTTAATATGTTAATATTAATAGTAGTGGGAACTGCAGTTGGCATTTGTGATTTTTTTTAGAGCCACAAAGCCTTGAATATTAACCTAGACTTTATGAGGAGAAGGAGATGCTTTGCTGCCCCCATCTGTAAGTTAAAGTAATTGCAAGAATTTAGAATTCATTACCAAACATTATCTCTCTCAACATATGTCGACAGCCTATGTTGTTAAACCTAATTGTGTCAGTATGATGACAGGAAACAAGTCTTTTTAATTTGTGGAGAAATTTTGACACATTTTCTATTTTTACAAAATTGTTTTAAATTAGCAACAGCAGAGGGGTTTGCAGCGTGAACAGCTTGGTTTAAGGTCATGAACTGCCTCTCAATTAGATGTTAATCTGGACTTTGACAAGGACAAAACTTAATTTACTTTTTTTGTGTGTCTCAAAAGTGTCCAGGTCCCACTAAAAATCCTTTAACATGCAATCTTATTACCCATAAATTGAGAGAAGATTGCAAAAGTTGAGTTTGATCAATTGAAAACATTACAAGATCTAGAAGAAAGACGTGTAAATTCTAACGATGTAGCTGGCAGAAATCACAAGTTTCTCAGGTCAGTATCACATTTTTTTTTTTTTTTTTTTTCATATTTGGGAAAAAATTCAGGGTTGTCCTTCACTCAGACCTACAATTTATCTTACCCATATTTTGCTGGAGAAACTTTGACAAACGTTGGCGCAGGCTGGCTGGCTGTTAAAGATGACTGTGGTTTTTAGAGGACAAACGAGTGGGCAGAGTGTGAAGCTCTCTCACTCTGCCCACAGGAACTCTCTTGCTGAGTGACCGGTAGAGAGGAGGGAACACTGTGACCAGGACATGGCACATTCTGCACCTCCAGCTCCCACATACAGTTCACACCGCGGACTTAGACATCATCAGGCCCTTAAGAGCAAAAATAACATCAGACGATGTCCGGCGTCTTTGGATCAGTTTTATATTTGAAGGAAAATATGATTTCATCAGCATTGTTCATGATTTAAATAATTTATTCTAACTTTGTTTAAATACTCTTTTAAGCAAAGACAAAAAGGCAATATTTACACAGCCACCCAAAATTAATTTGATCTACTTTATGTGAATATTTTCATAAAGTTTTTTAGTCAGTGACTAAATAATTTGATTCCATTGTTTCCAAACCGTGGTAAAATCACAGTCTCACACCTGTGATTTTACAAATGCATTTTCATTTAAAACATTTTGTTAACTGGTTTTAACTTATCAGAGGTGTCAATAGACAGATTTTACTGCTGCTTAGTTTTAAGCGCAAGGCAGTCATGTTGAGATCGGGGCCTTTGTGAGGGATGAAAAAAATTCTCATGTAAGCTGTTGTATGCAGTAAATTTAGAAATTAACAAATCGTTCACAGGATTTTTCACTTGCTCCTGAGTAAATATTGATTATCAAATTTTCAGATCAGATTTTCTTTCAGCCAATGGGGAAAAGAAATGAGCTCAACTTCTACTTAGCTTAGGAGTAGTTTCTCAGAATCAGTAAGGAGTTTTGGAAAAGTTGAAGGACAGCACAGAGTTTAGGCTAAATTAAATTGATTTTCTAATCAATTTAATTTACATTAGAAGTTCTTGTAAATCAACATTTTAATACACATCAATGGCATAGGAGATCTGTCCTTTGTATTGTCATGATAAAAGCAGCTAGATAATAACGTATGCATTTCTATTCAAGGATCTTAAAAGATTCAAAATTGTGCAAAAAACAAAACAAAACCGTAATTTGACATGGTGTGTATTTGGGTGGAGGACATCACACGGGGCTGCAAAAGTGAACGTAATAAGCTGACATTATTAAACACAATGTGTTTAATGGTGACCAGAAAAAAATCCTCCAACCTGCCAGTTAATTCAGTTTTCCACCATTTTGCCCATAGTTATCTGGATTTTCCTCTGTTTTTCTGGACTGAACATCTTGCTTGGAATTTTAGACCTTGAATTTAGGTTTTATTGTTTTATTTGCTTTTTGTTTATTATTATTATTATTATTATTATTATTATTATTATTATTATTATTATTATTATTATTATTGTTATTATCATTATTATTATTATTATTATTATTATTATTATTATTATTATTATTATTATTATTAGTATTATTGTTGTATTTTTGCATCCTGAGGCACAAAATTGGTGAACCAAACTGGGTTTAAGAGGGTTCCTCTTCACTAATTCTACAATCCAATTGCCGTGCTAATATGAAAGAATTTTTTTAAATCTGTGAAACACAGCACTGACGAACTATTATTTTTCAGAACATATTTCTAAGTCTTACCAACTGTATTTGAAAAATTGTTACACCTGTCCCTGTTCTGCTTCAGATCTGAAAAATGAAGTCTTGAAAATCAACATATCCACTGTTGCGCAACCTTCTGCATACATACCAGCAGTGGGCGCTGTTTGCCTTCAGGACTGCCCATTACAACTCTCTGTTCACATTCTGCTTCATTATCGATTCCACAGGAATCAACTGAGGCAATGTTTGCATCTTGTTGCTGAATTAGTACCAGCCCATCTAGGCTATGTGTGGCTGGCTCTTTTTTAATGCATTATTCACATGGTCAAGGATGCCGAGCCTCTGCTGAGCGTGGACGTGCTGTATCTGATGCATGGCTGTGTTTCTAAATCAGTATCCTTCACACCACTGCTATTACTGTGTGGTGACACTGTGTATTAAATGGATCGCTTGGGCACTCCCCCTTATCAAAAAAGGCTGATCTTTCTCCATAAAAGACATGTTGGACCTTTTAGTTGTTGTAAGTAAAAAGGAGATGAGGTCAGAGGTGTTGTCAATGTTTCCTTTAGTGCAGCAAATCACATCATTTTGCATTAGCAGCATCTGATCTCACATGAAGCCTCCATGGTCGAACTATTCTTGGCACTTGGACCTATTTTTACATCCTAGCTGAACCCTTTGTGTGTAATCACATGTATAACAGCTGCATAAACCACATTTGCTTGGTTGCTTTCTGTTGCCATGTTCCTTGATTAGCCTTGATTTACCCTGCCTTGACTTTTTTTTCTCCTTTGTTTCTTCATGGTTACCCACAAAGCTGAAACACACACACAGAAACACAGTGGCGTTTCTGTGGCTACTTCATACCACCTATTGTTCATGTTTGACAACTGCAAAGAAATTAGCACTCTTTGGCATGATTCATCATCTTTCAATCGACTGGTTGCTAAGGCGATGAATCCGGGGTGCATGTGCGGAGCACTGAAATCCTGCAGAGTGTGAAGAGTAATGGCTTCGGTTTGACACGCACACATACACGCACACAGATTTTTACACATGTGGAGGGAATGTAACTACACTGCCAAGCTGATCCTGGCTGGCAGTGTTGGAGGGTTTTTCGAGAAAGCCATCCCAGCTGCTGGTGGATGAACCTCAAACTGAGCACACAAATGTCCCCCTCATCAGCATACACTTTCAGATACACACACGCAGATCCACACACAAGACACCTCCCACGTTCTCATCTGCACATGTTCACACAACAACCGCTTCAAAGCCACACATATTCATTGGGCCTGTCTAAACTCCTTTTATGATTTATCATCTTTCATAGGCTAAACTATGGATTTTGAGAGAAACTGAGACTTGTTAGACAGTCATTTTGTTTAGGATTTACTCTAATTTTGCCCTGACTCCATGATCTTGAGCTTACATAGACATTGTCTCTCTTTTTTTGTTTTTGTTTATATTTTGCCATTCAATCTCAACCAAGTGATGTTTTTTTTTTTTTTTAACAAATTTGTCTCCAAAGCAAACAGGGATCTGCGCTGTAGAAGTCACGGAAATGGTGGTCAAAACCCAAACTGAGATTCATATATTATTTTATTTAAAGTGAGAAGGAGCCAGTATGAAATTCAAAAGAATGATTTGCTTGAGTAAAAATACTATAGTTTTACTGCATCATGCTGCCAAGACAATTTTTTAACAACAAAGGTCAAACAGCATTTCTTTCTGCTATAAAATAATAAATGTACAGCTATAACAACCTCTATATGAAACATTTATTTAGTCACATAGAACATACTTCCTCTAAGTTTTATTCTAGTCATTCAAGTTCTTTTTTTCCAAATCTTGAACCAAATGTTGTTTTTTTTTTTAAGTTAATAAAACAGTTGGACTATCTGCTCAGGTGCTTTTTCTATAGTTGTTAATCTCATCATTTTTTTCTGATCTCTGTGACGAAATGTTTTTTAGTCGTGATAAAAAATGATGCTATGACAGAACCTACGCAAATAACTGGGCCACTTGAAGTTTGGCAGGGAAAACTGATAAAACAAATCCAATGCCAACCTCAAACAACGACACATAACAACAGAAGGAGCAGAACTGACGACAATAACAAGAATGTGACAAAGAAAAACTGGAAACTTCCAACTAAATTAACACCGGGTCCAAACAGAAGAAAGAAAGTGAAACGGACCAAAGCAAGTCTGAACACAACCTAACACAGGATCATAAGCTGACACTCATGAACACAACCTTAAACATGCAGGCAGCAAAATGTTACTTATGCAGCTCAATTCAACAGCTTGCCACAATTCAGTCCAATTTTCCACTAGAGATTAGTCTTTCATGAGCTGGCATACTTGTACATTTTGAAGCCATTAATTATCAAGTCGATATAATTCAACATGATTAGCAGAGAGGAAGAGAAGATAAAAACATTGAGCAAGACAGCACATCAGAGGAGTTGACTCTCTAAATTTGTCAAGTGTTGTTTCTAGTTTCGAGAAGTGAAGAGGGGGTAGAGTTTCAAACATGTCCCTCCTAATGAGAAGGCGGGGCCAGGACAGAGCAGAAGATGATGGATTAGGCTCCTGAGGGATGAAACTGGGAATAGACAGGAAAGGCTTTGCACCCCATCTGCTTGGGAGTCTTGAATATTATAGAAAACTCTTCACATGACCTTGATTCATCGATCAAACCTCTTCCAACATTTTTATGTAGATCTGTGGAAATTAGGTGTCAGTTCTCTGTGCCAATTAATTAAATGTAACTCAAACTGTTTATTTTTCTCTGTGTCTGTCTGTCTATGATCTTCGGACAACAAAAATATTTTATAACGTCTAATTACCTAAAACAACTGCTCTCATTTGCATACTAGACACTAAACTCTGAAGTTATTGTGGAAAATGTGGCAGAAGCATTCACTCATCGCACATTTTTAAAATAATTTTATAGCCAAAAGTTTCAAAAACTAAATCCAGTAAGGCTTTAGGATTGAAACCCTGTTATGCCTCCACTTCCAAAAAGCAAAGATGAGACCCTGATCTTCATTTCTGATCATTAGCATTAACTTTCTTATCTTTATTCTGATTTAGTTAAAAGGTATAAAATCTGAAGAACTCACTTTGCTGATCATGAGAACTCCTGCTTCTGGCTCTGTTTTTCTACCACACTTACCACACTCTCACCTCTCCGACCTCTTTTCCTCCATTTCAGTTTCTGATAACTCACTCATCTAATAATATTTCTCAGCTTGTACATTGTGTACTTCCCATGTGTCAATAGCATGAGACTGCTGTTATGTTACCTTTGCTTCTCTCTGACACCAGGTCCAACATAAAGGCACTCATGGCTATAAATGGTCCAGTGTTGACGCAAGACTTTCTAAATTATTCATTTCAGCAGCGGGTTGACAGAGGACAGAGTATGAAAGCACAAATATCCCGTGAACCAATTCATGTTAAGGTTCAAATTTGTCAATAAAACAGAGGTCCTAAACCTCCATTAGTCAAGCAGAAGATTTTTACTGAAACAAACTAGAGACATATAAAAACACATACTTCAGTCACCTGCCAGAAAGCCGATGATTCTTATTATTTCTAGGACATCATGCAGCTTTCACTTCCAGGTACTCTTTACATGGGTTTGAAAGGCAAAGGTGCTTTGCAGAGTGCCTCCTCTGAGAGGGTGACAACTGATTAAAGTTAAATCTAATAAATGTTTACTGCTGTTGTTCAGGTTTGACTAGTTCATAAATTGCTTCATTTTATTCACTGATTATCCTATTTTAATATTGCTGTGATGTGAATTTTTTCACAAATAAATTGAAGATTTCCCAAACTTCAAAGTTCTTTGAGATGACCTACTTCAGTTTTGATCAATTAAGTTGCTTAAATTTTTTATCGAGATCTCAATGTGGTCCAAAAACACAGCTTAGCCAGGAGGAAAACAAGGTTATTTATATGGTTAAATGAGCTGCAAAGTTGGGCTGTTTTGTTCATAATTAGTTTTTGTTCATAAAAACTTAATTAGAAATAAGCGTGTCAGTGATTATGGCTTGTTGTGTGAAAAGTTTCTTCTGTCTGTGATTCTTAGTTCATTCCTTCATGGGAGATTGACAAGTTTGACTTGTGACTCCAAAGATACAGGATGGTGCCTCAATTCAAGGAAAAATCTTGAACTGTAATAACACCTTCATTAATAATAAATTGTTAAATTCAAATATCAATAATTACATAACCGCAAATTTCTTGGTCAACCACACTATTAATCATTAAATGTACTTCAATGTTTTTTTATTTCTTTTTCTCACTTCTTTCACAACCAGCTGACACAACACCTCCACAAAGTTCTTTTGATCATTCAGGAGAAGGAGCTAGTCACTGTCTGCTGTGTGTGTGCGTGTGTGTGGGTGTGTGTGTGTGTGTGTGTCACAGATTTTTGGGCAAGTAGTGCGTTAATGTCTGCTGATCTCTTGGTCCTACAATGTGCCATTCTGCCCAGTTAAACACTCCAAAAATCCAGCATCTAAGCTCTTGGCAGCAGCACAGACTCAACTCGTGCCTTATCCTGGCTTTCAATGGGCCTTCAACTACAAACGTTGGGCTCATTCATTATGTTCAATCTGTGATGAGTCTGTGTGTATAATTTGAATGTGTTCGGCTCAACACAGAAATATAATAATATGAGAAAGTAATATAAAACAGCTCGCTATTCCTTTGGTTATGACTTTGCTCACGTTCATAAAAAATCCCATGACATAAATGATATTTTCCTTATGTTAGCGTTAAAAAAAGAGAAGAAGGGATAGAGAGAAAAGATGAAAGCGGTTCTATTCTTTGATTTCTCTTCAACATAAGCTGTTACAGCCTTACCTAAGGGAACAGTATAAGTAGTTATACAATTATTAAAATCTAAATTTTATAGTAGTGACGAAGGGAAGGCGCAATTTATTTTATTAACTGTGGTGCGGTTTAGTTTATTATCAGAAGATATTATTGTACCTCCAGCTAGACTGCATAACATGATAGTGGTTTAAACATTTAAAATAAATCTTACAAGAATTTATGAAACATTTTTAAATTTTAAACTAAAACAGCAACTTGATAAAGCATCTCAATTTGTGGCAAAGTCTTCATATATAGATTTTCTCATCTCGCCATGAGTACTGACATTTAGAAACATTTAAAAGGTATTTTAAATGTTTGGAGGGGGTTAGCACGCCCCATGTTTGCAGGCTTCAGTCCTCGACGCAGACGTCGCGGGTTCGACTCCCAGGCCTGGCGACCTTTGCCGCATGTCTTCCCCCCTCTCCTTGCCCTCTTTCCTGTCTACTGTCAAAAAATGCAAGCCGCTAGCATCGCTAAAAACTCTTCGGGGAAAAAAAAGAAAACAAAAAAAAAAAAAAGAAAGAAAAAAAATGTATTTGTCAAAAACAAAAAATATAAAAATATGAAGTGTTCTTGTAAGGTAAGAGAAGTGATATGGTCAGAGACAGATTGTATGATACTGTATGTAATTTCAGGCTCTTTTTCAAGTCATTCTCAAAATAGGACGTGTTTGGTTTGACAGATATGAGCTATGGTTTGTTCTGTTCTTTGTGGGGAAAGGAGGCGGTAACAAGATGGGGACCATGAAACAACCTGACTGAAAAGAAAATGGGCTTGTATATTGCATGTAAAATAACTCCTGAAGCATGGCTCTAACAAGGTTAGGGTAACCTGATCTGTCCTCTTGTAAAGTAACTTGGTGCTTTCATCCGTGACAACCATAGACATGTGATAAATAGCATTCAGGTATTACAGCTTTCTTTCTCCTATTGCGAAGAAGAGTGTGAAATACTACAACTGAGCTGCAGAATTAGGTTTGTTATATGGGAACAAATAAGGAACTTATTAGGTGGACAAATCGGGGTCTAAAAAGAAATTACAATTACCTGTTAATTATTCCTTAAATAAATTCTGATTCTAATTAAAAGTAGTTCATGAATATTTATGGTACCTTAAATATAAAAAAGAAAGAAAGAAATCAATTGGGAACAAACCAATAATCCACTCAACCTTATCACTCTCTTGAGTAAATGTTTTGAAAGTGATAATGATAAAGTGATGTCAATTAAATCTACAACATGTGAGGCAGAGTTCAGCGCCTTTTCTTATTATTATTATTATTTTTAAATCACTCATAAAAGAAGTGTTTTAATTATATTGATATCTGAACATACAATACTCTATAAGGAATACAATATTCTATTTTAATTAATAATTAAATGATTATTTGTTAATTACATAGGTCCTAAATCACGATTCTTCTTCTTCTATAGAAAGAAATTACTTTGTAGTAGAATTTAATAAGTAGTATATAATTTGTAATATCATAGCTTAACTGGCCGTTTACAAAATATTAATTTCATATCAATGAAAAATGTTCCAGTCCTTAATGATTAAGGACAGGTAAATTAGCTATGGTTTCTTCATTTCTTCCTTGTAAAATATCCATAAAACTATGCCAAGTTTATCAATTACATGAACATAGAAAAGTCTATAAACGTAACTACAGACAGGTTCAGTTGCATAATGCACAAATGTTTATAGATATTTTGTTGGCCTTTCTACTCAGAATCATGCCCCGAGAGGTTTGGAGGGTTTTGAGTTGCAGTCACTGAGCTCATTCTGTATGTGCGAACCAATCAGAGAAGATTTATTGCCCTCGCTAACAACTAAATTGCTATATTATAAAATAAGCAATCTAATCCTCAGATGTGGCTCCTTCTATTACGGCACTCTGCTGCAGCGAGACGTTATTCAGCACTATATAGAAATATATAGTATATTATGCCTATGGAGCTGTACAGCTTACTAGAATAATTCAAACATTTACAGTTTCAGTACAGAATATTTATTTTGCCTGTGTCTTTGTTAGATCTATAATAATCCAGCACTTGTGGCAATTTATGGCAAAGGAAACCTTTGAAAGTGTTTAGTTTTTTAAAATACAAGTATATTTTTACATAAAGTCAGATGTGGTTCTCATCTCTGAAATCTATGCTGTTTTCAATTGTCTTAAGCCATTGTTTTTAACCTTAGTAAAGTAAAATAAAGATGCAGACGGTCTCCACTGTGCTCACAAAATGTTTTTCTAAAGGTGTCTATGGACACACAATAAATGGCGTGTGGCTATTTGATGTTGTGAATTCAGCCGTTGTGTTTTTCTGTTGCTTTTTTTTCTACTGATTTTTTTTTTTAATCAGTAGTTATGGGAAATATTCATCTGCAGTTATAGTTAGACTGAAATGTCTAAATTACAGAATGAAAGTAGTGGTAGATTAGACAACCAGAGCTTTTGAGAGAAAAAAAAAGACCTTGGAGGTTTATACACCATTATTTGTTTCAAGTGTAGCTTCCCAGAATTATATATTTCTACCTGATATTTTTTTTCTGCTGAAAACAGCTATGGCTCTTAAAATTTCAAGCTGTGGAAAACAACCTGTTTAATATCCTGAATCTGCTTTATTACACACTTTTTATTTCAAGTTAGTGAATCACTATTTTTCAGAGTGCGCTCATGTATAGACTAGATAGCTAAATATCCTGGAGTAGCATAAAGCATGTATCAGTGGTCAGGAGCTTTCAAGGGAATGTAAACATGGGAATGAATAAAAACAGTGGACAGTAAAAAGAAGCCTCTAGTATCCTCTGCATTTCCAGAACCAGAATCAAACACAGAGAAGAAACATTCAGCTTCTGTGCACCACAAATCTGGAACAAATTTCCAGAAAATTGTAAAACAGTAGAATCTCTGAGTTTCTTTAAATGTAAACTCTCACCTGTTTCGAGTTGCTAACCAAGATTTTGATGTGTAATGCAATTTCAGTTGTTGATATTTGTGTTTTTATGATGTAAAGCACTTTGAACATCCTTGTTCCTGAAATGTGTGATACTTATAAAATTTAGTTGCTTGATTGCTTGATAATATTCATAGCGCAAAAATGAAATTTGTGTAATATCTATTTTTGGTTATTGGAAATGCATTCTTTGTTTTACTACAAAAAGAAATCTGATTCACCTTAAGTTTTCATCCCGGGTTTCTTTTGGGCCCATAAAAGTAGATTATCTGGCCTTGGGGACTCGTCTCGTCTTCTATTGTTGCTGTGCAGTTGTGCATTTGGCCAGCAGGGATCGATGGCTCATGTCCTAATGATCTTCGGCATCAATAGATATCACAGAGAATTAACCCCGTCAGCTCCTTCACTTATGGTAGGTCTTTGTAAAAGGAAAGCAAAATTCTAACACTGTAAATAAATCATATCTTCTAAAAAATACAAATAAAGTTTGAATAATCTGAAATTTGAGGAATGAAAAGGCGTCTCTAAGGGGTATCACAGCAAACACAGTGATCTGATAAAAACTTCTAACAAGTTGCCAGAGCTTTATGAAAAGTACAATCTAAACTATGAGAACAAAGTAAAACATGTTCACTCAATGTAAAATATTTGTGAATGAACATCTGTCCTTTGTCTGTACCCACTTGTCCATTCAGGGTTGTGGGAGAGCTTTAGTTTGTACCTATCTCCATCAGTCCTTGGCAGAGAGGAAAGGTACATCCTGGACAAGACCCAAGTCCGTCACATGACATGTCTACTTATAAGAATGATTTGATTTCATTACACTTTTTAAAAACATTGTATTTTTGTGAAATCCTGCATTGGAAATGTAAAATCTGCTTCATCTGTCTGCAGTTTGACAATTGTGAAGTTGTTGGAAAAGAAATGCACTGCTGGCTATTAGCTTGAAGAAAACACCAGGCCACACACCTAGAAATGATCATGGGATAGAAAACTGGTGCGGTAATTGGAACAGGGACACTGGGACTTCACCACTTACACAGGTCCATTTTAGTTTGTAAATTTTCACACTTTCTCACCACAAAATAGAGCAGGCAGGAACATACTATGTGATATTGAGGGTCATCTATTAAAAGAAGAGTCAAACAAACGTATGATGAGCACAGCGTGTCTGTTGTACGCAAAGGAGATGTGTATTTTTCCAGTATTTTTGTATGTGTGCTGTGTTTTCCTTTTATTTTTCTGCTATAGCGATGGCAGGCCTTTCACCCTTAGAACATAGTGTGAATTACAGCTGGTCTCAGCTGAATAGAGGAAAGACATTATTTATTTATTTGATAGTTTATTTTTGTCCTCATTTTTGTACCCAGAAATGATCATAACACTTTCAACAAACTCATTGGAAAGCTTTTTGTCCAGTTACTTATAAAAGCAGGTTTTGTCATAGGTGATAAAACAAATTATAACGTTTCTTCCACGATTGTCATCTAAGTAAATTTACCTTGGAAAAAGAAACATTCTGTTTTATAGTTGTGGTGAAGTAGTGATGAAAAACAATCGGCACTATTTAAATTCTAGGGTTTTATATTACCTAATTTAAAAAGTACAACAGCAAGTATTTTTTTTCACAAGGTTTGAAACTCTAAACTCTATCATTTTTCTCCTTTATAGTGAGGGTTGATGGTGGCTGCTGGCTCTGTATGAAAGAAAAATAAGTGAGATTTAAATCGTGTTTTTTTCTATTCATTTTGGGCAAACCCTGTATCATTTATCTTTACACATTTCTACTTTTACACCAAACAGCTGTTTACATTGTGATTATTCTTGATACCAAACCATGTGTTTGTTGTTCCAGGATTTTGAGCACAGATGTTGCTCAGTATTTGTTCATGAGTCAGTGATGAGTAGCTGGGATAATCAAAGCTTGTCCTTTCATTTTCCAGCTAAAAGCAGCTTCCTGGTTCTTTAGGATCTGCACTTGTCTCTTCAAAAGAAAGAAAGTCTTCACTTGTTTAATCACTCATCTTGTTGCTGTCTAACCTATGAACAACGAGGTAAGTTGTGAAAATTATGAGTCACAACTGACCAGTTTGTAAGTGCATTCAGGAAAAGCCAAGCATGTAAATGACGTTACCTCCTGGTAGTCATTTTATTGTGTCCAAAAATAGTGTTTTAGCATTCAGTTTTTAATGTCTACAGTGATTTCTGTCATCAACAAAAATGCAATACAGTATGGCCAGAGGATGTTACTACTGCCTTACCTGCCAATTTGCAATGACATTAAAACATTTTACAAGCAAAACCCTTATGGTCAGAAAAGGACAGGATCTGCAGCTGTTCTCGTCTGGCCAACATTCATCTCTATAACCGAAAGCATTCTCGTTTTTAAATGTAAGCGCAAAATCAGATCTTAACATTGAAGAGTTCAAAACCTTTTCCTTAAAACGTTGCTTCATCGCCTGCAGTCGGTGAATTTGGTGGATCTGTTTCTGAGTTCCTGTTCACTTATGTCAAGTTTCATAACTTTTCTAACTGACGGCGTAAAAAAATTATTTTGTCAATAAAGTCTTTGGAACTTGAAGGCACCATAGTTTTAAACGCAGTGCCTCAAATGTTGCACCAATAACCCAGTATTAGGGGTGCAAATATGATCACTATCTTCATATAGTCGATATAAGAAAAATTAATTCTCCAAAAATGCTTATTTGGATAAAAATCAAAACAAAGTGATCCATTTAACACTGCTCATCACAGTAAAAGCTTGTCCTGGAAAATACAGAGAAACTTCATTCTTTCACATTTAAAACCCACATAGTACAGGGTTTTAGAAACACCACTTGTTTTCAAGATGAAAACAAGTGTAACAGCAGCTTAAGAAGAAGAGGATCTGTTCACGGATTCCATTGTCACCGATTACTTTTAAAATGTTGGTCTGGCAGGATTCTCTGCTGTTCTGTGCTACGGTATTCCTCTTCCTTTCAGATAGTTTTCATCTCCATTATTTAAACAAAAATAAAGTGGGAGTTTAGTACTGCTAAGGTATTTCTTATCCAGAAAATAGAAGTTGTCATTTTTTCATAAACCTTTGTTTTATTTCCAGTACACTTGCATATGTTCTTTTAATTGTTGATGATATTTAGTCTGTCATATGTATTGCTTCTTATTTAGAGAACATTTTGTTTGTGTACCTTGTTTCCATGCTGACATGCTGTCTAGAGAATCATAGTAATCAGTCTGAGGAACCAGTGTGCTCAAATCAAGCAGAAAGCAGGATAACATGCACTTTAGCAACATTTCACCTTCATTCTCATTATATTCTTCCTCTATTGACCTCATGACCTCAGTCCTCACCCAGCAACATGGATTATTAAAATGCAAATATTTGTCTGCAAATACAGCTGAAACATTAACAGTGTATACACATACATGTTGCTGGAACAGGCACCTACAAACCCACACTCAGTTACACCTCCAACGGAAAGCCTTCTGGGGGTCCATTCCTTTCATCTATGTCATTCCTGTCACCACACACTGATCCAAGGGATAAAACCTTGTGTCACACTCCTCCAGATACACTGAGTCATTCCTCACGAGCAAAAACCAGTGATGTAGGACAGAGCTTTTCCCCTTTTAAGATGGCATCAGCCTTGGTGTTCCTCAGGGGGAGCAAAAAAAGAGAAAAACATCCTCTTTGGTTGAAAAAATTGAGACAAAGAGAGAGCAGTCCCACATCAGGACTGAACACCTCGAAACACACACACTCGCGCACGCACGCAAACACACGTGCACGCACACATTTTGGACATGTTTTTCTTTTTTTTAAGTCAGGTTGCTGTAAAGTAGTATTTAAAGTAATAAATCTGCTAATAATTTAATAAAGCTGCCAAAGTAACTGATACAAGTGCGCTAATTTGGGCTTTCAATTGCCACTAATTGAGACATCATTGTGAATAAGAGCGTTTTAAAAGAAGAGTGCCTCTAGCTTTAATGTAGAGTGGCACAAGGATCTGCTTTAAAACACATTTCTCCCTTATGTAACGCTTTTTATTTCTGCTTACAAATAAAAAAATCTGGAACGTCTAAGGCTGCCTGACATTTTTCTGAGACATTTACTTGACAAAAGTTTTTGTATGTCATAGATGTGAGAAACAATACTCCATTAATATTAGGCAATCCGGAGGGATGAGTAATGTCTTCACATCTCAGCTGATATTTTCAAGTCTCCAATGTAAATGTCAAGCACAGTTATTATGTGGTTGTCATGCCATCTTTCTCTATCTGTTGGATAGAGCTGCACTTACAAGGTCCTGTGTTGTGGTCGAATGAGCAGAGCCCTCTTGCATTTTACATCAGACTTCAAGGCTAATATCTTGCTCTGGATGTTTTTTAACCTTAAGCCTTATATATTCTGCATTAGTTCAGTATTGCTCACACTTTAAATTTCATTTAAATAATCTTCCTAAATATTTTATAATGTGCACTCAAATAATTAATACTTTGCAAATGAGCATTAAACAGCAAATGTTTCTGTCTTTTCTCAATGCTTTGCAGAGTTTTGCTTAAAGAAGTCACTCTGCTGTACAGTAACAAAGCTTGCAACATGCAGTATTTTGCTTTTGTACTACCCATTGCATACACAGGTTTTATCACAGTACTCTGGTTCCCTACCATTCAAATGTAACGTTATGCACCATCATTCTATTGTGCATATATCTAGTGTTGCAAAGGCGTTTTAAACTATGGAGTTTCAAATAAATAGCATTCCACCATTGCCTTATCATGTGTTTGACATTATTTACTACTTTACCACAAATCTTTTTCAAATAATGAAAAATGTTGTTGCATTATTGCGCCAAATCTCTGAGACAATAGACAAAATGCACATACTCTACACTCTATTCCACTCAAATGACTTGATAGGAACAGCTAATTTCATGCAACACAATCCAAATATTTTCTCTGCACTGATGAAAATAAACACATCTAGAAGGGAACTAATCTGAACCACAAAACTTTTGTTCACTTGTAGACTGCAGCGATGTGGTTCTACAACAGATCAAATTTGAATCACGCAACATAGAATAATTATAAAAAAACCCCATTTTGCTCTGATTTCTGTGTTCAGTTTTACCTGAAGGCTGACGTTACCATTTTCTCCTGGTTTCTGCAAACCACTGCACGGAGCAGACGAGGATTTTTGCAAAGTTAATATAAACATGCAATGAGTCTGTAAACAACTATGACAAATAGGACATTCTGCTGCCTGCATCAACTGAGGAGAAAAAAATAATTCCAAGTATGTGTATAGCTTTGCTGAACAATAGTTGACATACATCATGATTTGCATAAGATTGCAAGTCTGTTCTGAGTCTGTGACGAAAGAAACTATTTAAAATGATACAGTGCGGCTTTCCCCTGAGAGACAAACAGCCTCTGATTTTTTTCTCCTCTGATGTTTTCCATTTCCCTGCGGTTCTGTTCAGAGTTATTGATCTTGTTAATATTCATTCCCACCCTCTCACTTTAGGCTGAAATTGTTTCTCATCCTGGACAGAAGACATGTGTCCCTGACAATAGGCCACCACAGCTTATAGGGTTCACAACTGTTGAAGAGTTATTTTTTGGGGATTAAGGTTATTAGCTTACAGTTATAGTGTTATTTACTGCACACTCCACAGACATACCAAAGTCTCTAAAGATTTGACTCAAAATTTATATGTCTCAAACAGTTATAATATTCTAACCAGTGATGTTAATTATTCTTATTTCATAACATCACATGCACAACATCTACATTTGTGCATTCATTTGGATGCAACTAAGAAATGTGCCAGGCACCAAGTTTTTTTCTGTATTCACATTAGAAATAAGAAGTAACTTATTTTACACAACAAACAGACAAAACCCAAGAGTGTAAAAAAATGTCCCTAAAGTCCTAATTAGCAGTGGCCTGCCATGATACCCAGTGTGTCTGCTCTTTATCTCAGAGAAAATGCTGAGGTTATTGAAAGATAATGAAAAAATGTCCACCAAGGTATTATCTCTGTGACCTTTTGTGGACACTGTATCCTGCTGCTTAATGCATTATGGCCAATTAAACAGCTCTATGCTTTTTCTTTGTTCCACACATTTCTATTGTGGATTGAGCATTCAATTGAACTAAGGTTGATTTTAGTGTATTGAAGGCATTATGATTAAATTACCTTTTAATTTGTTTTAATTATTTGAAATGTTCACCAAGACCACTGACTGGAATATTATTTTGTCTTCCAAAGACAGTTTTCAATGTTATTGCTTTGTGATTGTTTTATTTCTTTATGTTTTTGGAAAGTTAAGACATGTCCCCAAGTATTTATTTATTTATTTATTTATTTTTATCATTTCTACCTATGACATTTTTATTTTTGGTATTCTTCAGATGAACCAACTAGAATGTAAATCTAACAATTGCTTCTTATAGACGGAAAAGAAACAATTGAGAACAAATTGAACTGTAATCTCATGACTGAAAACCATGAAACAGGTAGAAAATGGGTTTCAGACAAAGTCCCATTCACCAATCCCGATTTAAGTGGAAGCAGTAAATTTAACTTCTGGTTCTTTTTGTGCTCTAAATAATACCTCCTACTTCCCAGCACACGCAGATCGCTGTGATTTATTGCGTAGGTCTAAATTACACAGCAGCCTAAGACTACAGGCCCTAGTTTAGACATTTACCTTCAGTTTTTAGAGCATGTATGGGGGGTGAGGCCAAAGTTTTACTCAAAAGTGGCTGAGGGTCGGATTGAATGAATCACATACCAGTGAGTCACACTTTCCAAGTCATGTAGCGATCAACGCTGCACATTTCCAAATACATACACATGTAAATATGCGGTTTTAAGAAATGTTTGACCAAATAAAACAATTGTTCCTCACCAGGTATGACATTAAACTAAAATTCAATTACATTCGCGATGCAGTGCTGACACACTTAATCTAAAATGAGTCTGTTACTGTTCGCTTCGATCACTTCACCAAGAATGTCAGGTCCTCCTGGACAATTCTCCGTTTCATTTTCATCTCCTTATGGGAGTGCATAAATACTCCTGTTATTCTAATCTTCGAGCTGTGTGCCACCGTTTGATTGGCTGACGGCTGATGACTCATTTCAACAGGCTGGTGTGGGGCTGGCAAGAAGAGGGATGGGTAGGCGGTTGTGAAAAGGGGGAGCAGAAGGTGGGAGTGAAGCTCCCTCCACTCCCCCCAACATACGCCTGCATGAGCGCTGGTGCGCAGTGTTGTTGATGGAGCACGCTGTTTCTCACATCATAATACACAACATAAAAACCTGCAACTTGATATATAAAACCTAAAATCCCCCAATCCCCAATACTTAATTCCCTCAGCTATTGTTGTCTTTCGCCATACTTGGGGAGAGACACTGCCTACAGGAGAGGGAGGAAGAGAGACTGATCAGAGAATCTGCAGCCCCCCAACCTTTCCTTCTGCAGCCCCCCAACCTTTCCTTCTTTCCTTCCTTCACTCTGCTGCTGCTCCACAGTCTGTGTGAAAGGCAAAGGGAGGGAGAGGCAGCGGAGGAAGAGCTGCTGTTTGTCTCTGAGGCGTGGAGGGAAGAGGAGTGAACTGCGAGGTGCAGAGCAGAAACCAGTCAGTCTTCTGGTTCATGCCGGTGTGACCAACTCAGCCTAGTCTCTGCGCACTTCTGCCACTGTCTGAGCAGCCTCTCTTACACACACTCTCACACACCACCAGGAGTCTGACATCAGCATCACAAGCAGGTAAGTCGGGATGAAATCAGGTTTAAACAATGAGCTGCTTCAGGCGATGATTCATTATTATTGTTTAACTGTTTGCAACAAATTCCACGATTGATTGCTGTCACTTGCTCTGAGATGAGGCGTATCTACCTTTGTTGTGCCCGTTGATGTGACAGGTGTGGGTGTTTCTTTCTTTCTTTTTTTTTTTTTTTTTTTTTTTTACATGTGCATGATCGCTCAGACTTGGAGGGAAGTGTTGCACCTTCCTGAGTTGAAATGATCATATTTCGTCCTTATTTTTACCATGAGTGAATCCATGTGTGTGACTAGGTTTACAGGGAACATGTTCTAGCTCCCACACTGATCTCTCACCGGTTCTCAGAAGCAGACAAACACAAGAAAACACAATGTAAACAGTGGCGTCTCAGCCGCCGTGCTTAAGGCAGACTATAGTATCTGCTGGAATGCAGCCCGCAGTGGGTCTGCATGGAGTTTAGCGACAACTGTCAGGAGGAGCCACAGGCTTTTGTGTTTTTCACTGTTTTTCCTGAGCTTAGTGGAAGCTTTTGGTACAAACTGCGCAAGAGCTTTTCTGCAGTCATTCTTAACTGGTGTGTGGCTTTGACACAATCAGGAGACAAGGTGGTACAAGACTAAAATCATTGCTGAGGCTATTACGTAATAACTATTAAATAACTAAATTAAACAAAAGATTGTTTTGTACAATTTTTATGTGTCTTAGTACTCGTTGTTGCATGCATGAGAAAAACCTGTGCTCTGATTTAGCACCTTTTCCTCCATGTTGTTTGCTGGGTAATCTCAGTGGTTTTAGTGGCAGCTCTGTGTTTACTTCAGAATCCTGTGACCTACCACTTGTTGAGTCCACTTTTGCTTGAAATCTAAAAGTAAGTCCCATGCTGCCATTATTTATAGCACTTCATAATTTCTTGAAAGTGAAGATTTTAAAAAGAAGTGAACTGCTGTTTGAGATTATACAGAAAGACATTTAACCCCCCTGTCCCCGAGCCATGGCCACGGCCTGAGCTGCCTTTGACAGGGAAAAATAAATCCCCGAGGTGTTTGTGTCTTTCACTGAATGCTGCTGTTGTTTGCCTTTGACTGTCAATCTGTCACAGATTGTGATGCTGAGGACTCGACCCTAGCTCCCCACTGATCCCCCACCCTTCAATTTAACACCCCGCCACCTCCACGCCATCAGTCCATCCACTCCTCCATGTTTCTCCCACCAGGTTTTCAAATGTTTGTCTCCTCGATCTCGCCGCGCCTCCCTCCACCCCTCTCCACTCCGGTCGCCACAGAAACGGCTGATTCAGGAAGGGTGGGCGGGTGTCTCTGAGCTCTTGCTGCTTGCTCTGCCCCATGCGGTGCTTTCACAGTACATTTTTGCTCCTGAGCTGCTTTTATGGTCCTAATATGCTGACAGTTCAGGTGGCTCAGTCAGATGTTACACAACTCCCATCAACAACACAAAACCTGCTTGTTCAGTTACCTCAGAGTAAGTACATCACACATTTAAAAAAATATATATTATTATTATTTTACATTTATGGAAACTGTCCTCCAACAATGTCTGAAAAGTTTGGTTGATTTTTATGATTCTGACTAATTTGGAGGACTCATACATAATGTGCTGTGAAAAGTATTTGCTTCCTTTTGCTTTTGTCACTCTCAGATATTTCAGATTATTAAAGGTAACCGGGGTAAATACAAAACACATTATTCAAATTATGATTTCATTATATAAAGCGCTGTCCAATTATGAGTTCTCTATGTCATCATCAGGCCATCACACCACCACTATGTTTGACTGTGACCTGTGTTAGTTTACCTGGGTACACCTTCCAAAGAGTTCCATTATTTTCTTCGTTAACAGAATTATTTTCCTAAAAACAAGACAATAAAATCTGTTTTGTTTTTTGGGGGGGGGTTTTAGGAAATGTTAGAGAATCTATTATAGGTAGTAGTGATTTTGGTCTCAAATTCAACTGTTGCCAAGATTTTCTTTTTTTTTTTTTTTGAAACTTGAACAACTAAGCAATTAACTAAGGCAAGTGCTAATCTGGAGTCTTTTGAGATGAGTCATTAATGTTCTCTTGGATGTTGGTAGGCTTACAAAGGTTCATTACTGTTCCATGTTTTTTCCGTTCATGGAAAATAGCTCACTAGCTGCATTTCCATTACAAATGTGCGCAAAACCTTGTCAATATTCCACTGTCAAAAAAAATAAATTATTTTACAATTGCAAAATTAATTAAATAAGAAATTAAACCACACATGAATTAGTTTGTCAATGAGTCATTGAAAACATGCCATGCCGTGATCCTTCAAGTACTTCCTGTTGTTTTTTTCTTTGAGGTTTGTGCCACTGGCAATATCTGGTTGCTGATCATGTGACTCGTGTAATGAGAAAAATGTGTTTCCATCGCAGTTTTGTGAGAAAAACTGACTTTGGCATGGCCCAAAAACATCTTATTGATAGGTGTCGATGGGGGTTTATCAATAAATGGGTTTTTTCATAATTGTTGTGTTTCCATTAAGCAAATTTAATTTCAAAATGTCAATTGACAATTATATGATCAATAGAAATACAGTTAGTGTGATTTGTTGAAGTGCAAAAGCCTCAGCAATAACTTTATTTCTCTCTCCAGACAGATGAACATTATTAATTTCTATCATATCTGTTGTTGAGTTTCTTTTGATTGAGGTCAGCTCAACATTTCAGCAGAACTAGTCGACCAGCTAAATGCCTTGAGAAAGCTGTTGGCCTACTTCATGTTGTCAGACAGGTTTTGTTTCAGTGATTTAATCATTCAATAAAAACTGTAAGTGAGAGATAATTCACATAAAACCTAGACAGTTTGTATGACTTCTTTTGTCTAAATCAAAGTATCTTTTGAAAACTGCTTGTTGTATTCACGTACATGGTTTTTGTCAGCTAGTACCATTTGTTTCACAATTGAAAACAAAATTTACAAAAATGGTGAAAGCAAAAAATGAAAAAAATATCATTTTTGGATGGGGGTCCTACAATACTGTACATGACAGCTGGGTCAGTGATACAGAGGGTGTTTTCAGAAGCAGCTCTGAGCTGATCAATAATGGAATATACCCAGCCAAGACATTTAATAATAGATATGCTGTGACCTTTCTTGTGGATGAGGTTGATTAAACAGAGAATATGTGACAGAGTGCCGTATTGCAGTAAAAAGATGGAAACTTTGTTGGTTCAGAAAAAAAAACAAAAAAAAACACATCTGTCTTTGTGATCACAAAAGAATTGATCGGAAGTGGCCTTCTTGTTTTGTGTCGTATTGTTGGTTTTGTGATATTTTTATGAAGCGCTCTGGTTGCCTTGGTGATAGTTTGTACAGTAGCTTCAAGCGCTGCCTTTTAGAGATGTTGGTGAGTGGGAAATGAAACCTGTGTGGCGCTGCAGTCAATTCCAAACAGGACGCCGAGAATTCGTCCTGCTGTGCCTTTTTAAAATTAAAATGGGAGACTTGTGCTCCGGGGAGATAATAACAAGGACCGCCTTCATTTACTCAGTCGTGCTACATGGAAATTGAGCTTTTGATGTTTATATCTTCAATTTACAAGCAGTTTGTCGATCACGTAGTCACAGTCTTTCCAGTTCATTTCTATTACAGGATTACTTAACATAAACACTTCCTTCAGATATTACACTCACAATGTTGTATTAAAGCCGTCACAAGAAGAGTATAATAACCATTATGAATCTGTACATCTGAAAGTATTTCATTCAGTATTCCATCTGCGTAAGAATGTTCTTTGTAATTTTTGAGAACAAAAGATACAAGTCGAACGCTGTAGTTTTTTCCTCCCTGCAGCGTTCTGCCATTACAGTCAGCGGTGACGCAGCTCCAGGCTCATCCAGCACACTGCAGACCCGTCACAAGACACAGCTAGAACAAAGAGCACACACTGTCATCTAAGAGAAGAACTCAACTCACAGGCTGCCTTCACATAACACATGAAATAGGGTGACATCAAGTGTGATGCTATACCTGATTTGCTCATAAGTAAGGAAGATCCTCTGAACATCACTGATGGAAGATGTTTCAGTCACTTCTGGCACTTTAAAATTATGCAGTGATTCAAACATTAAATACGTGCAATCCAAATAAAATTTAAAGACAGAGTGCAACTGTAAAGTGTGATTCAAAACTTGTATACGACTACAAACTAGTCGTCCAGGTAAATGTTATACAGAGGAAGAGGAAATATCTACCTTTCACAAAGTGGCTTTTTCTGGGGGTATTTTTAGTTTTTGGTTTAGTTCTGTATATCTTCTGATGACTTAAAAGAAAAATAAAATTTTCTGTAAGTAAGGCTATTGGGAGCCTCTTTGGATTATCACAACATGCCTAAAGTTAGCAACATTTAATCTGGTGCCCCTAAATAAAATCCAAGTTACCTTCATATGTTATATATGAAGTTATATAACTCAAAGCTTTATTATGTCTTTCTTTAAAAAAAAAAAAAACATATGTACTGTAAGCATTAGTAAATTTAAAACACATGATAGTAGTATTATTCTATATATCATTAATTGTTAAGAAGATTAACAAGTTAGAATCTTGGTCAAACTATTCTGGTTGGTAGTAGATGGGCTATAATGATATTATAAAACTTTTTTTTGTTATCCTCGGCAAATGAAAATGAGCCACATAACTCGTGGAAGTAAAACGGACTGCGAGGAAATTAGTTGAATCGTGTTCTGTTAAATGTCAGAGGTTGAGACGACGTGATTTGATTTCCATGTGGAGTGAAAGGTGAAATATATTTATCCTGTAACCACTTGTTACCACAATCAAGCTCCCTTTGAAGTGGATGTAGGATTGCTCCCCGCGGCTCTTTCCTGTCTGATGACTAATGTCCTCCCAAGTGCTAAACTAAAGCCCCCAAACTGGTAAGAATAAACCAATCATTAGCTTGCTCATTACCGCTTATTGTAGAGCTGAGATTTCAGCACTGTGATTCGATCTTACCGAACTCCTGTAATTATCCCCAAAGCTAGTCCATTGCCTTGTTTGTGACATTATTCAGGACTTATTAACATCAACATCCTGAATTACTTTGGTTCTTCAAAGACTGATTGACTTTAAATATGCCACAGTTATTGTCATATAAATTTACTTTGCAGTGATCTGGATGCAGTTTTACTTTGATCTACTTTTCGACTCTGTTATTCTAGGTATGAGCAACCTCAATGATTTATGCTGTTTCAACTTATTTGACAATTTATAATTTGAGACAATAATAATTTGAGCAGATTCAAGAGTCATTTTCAACCTCTATGTGAAAATACCATTATATTGTCATGGTAAATAATTATGATTAACTCCAAATTTGGCTTGGTTTCATAAGTGTCATAAGAGCCTGATTACCCCCAGATTTGAAGAGTGAAGAAACTAGAATATGTTAGCCCATCTAACATTTTCCAAAAACACTCGATGGTCTTAAAGAGTTTTGGAAAAATATTTTATGGACTGACAAGACAAAATGGGAGCTCTATGAAAGATGCCTGTCCCATAATATGTTTTAAAACTAGAAAAGTATTTGAGGGGGGGACATCATACAATTTAACATGGTACTAGTAAAGAGGCTTTGTGCAGTTTATGCTGGAGGATAATTATCTTGTCAAAGTCTTGTCAAAGTTTTATCTAAACCAATTGAAATGCAATGACATGACCTTTGACAGGCTATTCAGACTTACAGGGATCTTTTACTATTGCTGAATTGAAAATAATTCTGCAAAATACATTGAATCAATTTCCTTCACAGCGTGGTAAAAGACTCCTTGCCAGCTGTCACAAATGCTGGATGGCAGCAGCTGCCCGCAAAGGTTTCACAACCAGTTATTAGGATTAGGGGGGGGTAATTACTTTATAACAAAGGGCTGCTTTGAACAACTTTTTTTTTTTTTTTATAAAATGAAATTATAATTTCAAAAACGATTTTCCCTTTAACCAGGTTATTGTCTTATTTCAAAATTTGTTTGATTTTCTGGCCACAAAAAACCTGAAACAGAAGAAATCTGTTGGAGTCAAAACCTTATTCACAGAACAGAACTGTACATACATTGATGAAAGAAGAATAAGAAAGCGCGATGAAATCACGAGTACACAGGAATAGTGATTGGTTCAGACTGGGGTTTTAACTTGATTTACAGCAGCACGTCCCTTCAGTGCCATGGCAGCAGTTTCTAGCCAATCTTTCTGTCTCCTGCAAAGTGCTGACTGGGTTACAACAGGGATCAGTGAGAGAAAATATCCTCAATTTACGCTTAGTCAGAGAACGATTGTTTCCCTGAAATTACTGGCCTCAGAGAGGACCAGGTACAAATGGAGGCTGCTGTCGTTTTGCAGGTGTATAGATTACTGCCAGGGGGACAGAGGCAGCATGATGTAAATGCCGTGCTGCTGCTGCTGCTGCTGGTGGCGTTGTTGGTGTTGGCTGTGGTGTTGGGTTGGCCTCACTGGGTGATGGATATGAGGAAAGTGAACTCAAGGGGAATCATCTGCCGTGCGCCTGAGCCCCGAGGTTCAACACTCACTCCATCTTCACTCTAATGGCATGATTACGGGACCCTCTGAGGAAAGGATTTTCATACTCTCGAATGCTTGCAAAAGTCGGCACGCTTTACATTTCAAAACTCCAAGATGGACGTGAACATATTAGACCAGTCACGATTTTTATTATAAGAGCCTGGAGGAATTGAAAGTAGAAGAAAATTGTGTTTTACTCCATTAGTGTTACAATAGCTATTACAAATGAATATGGTAACCCTGTAAACTGTAAGAAATATGATCCCTGTTGTCCAGTAAGAGGGAATGTCAAAGGATCGAAATCCTTGATATTTTATTTAAATTTCTGAACAAAAATCATCAACTTAGTTTTATTCTTAAAGTGATTATTGAAATTCCTTTTTTTCTTTTCATTTTCTTAATTGCTATTGCTCATATAACCCTCAAAGAAACATTCCATGTGAAACATTCATGGGATAATTCGGATTTGCAGTTTTTTTGTGTTTTTTTTCCTGTTATTCCTTAGAAGCAAAACTAATTTGATGTGTTTATGATGCTGCACTTTATGCCTGGATATGAATGCAAAGTAAAATTCCTTAATGGCTTAAAGAAAAACAAAAAATAGCCTTTTTTTTGTAACATTATGCGTTAGAGAACCTAAAAGTATTAATACAGTTTAACATTTTACATTTAGTCATGTTAAAACCACACATTTTATTATAGACTCAAGTTCATGTTGAGAAACATTACAAAGGCTTGGTCAGGGTTTAGTGGACTCATTTTCATGGCATATTAACTTGCGGCCAGAACTTAATTAGCTTATGCTTTATTATGTGGTCACAAACCAGCAATAAGAGTGTGGTTTTATACTACAGAGATCATCATGAGCACAATAAAAATACAATGTTTCTCATCCAGACTCCCATTAGACTAAAAAGGTATGAGACCGTTTTACAGTCATTTAGATTACAGTAGAGGATACAAGCATTCACCCACAATTTTTGATTTTTTTTTTTTTTTTTCCATGCTTTCTATGAAAGGCAGTGTGTTTGCCATCAAAAGTGGTCAACTTTGACCACTTGACAACAACAGTAATATTAACATGGCTAAATTCTAATTTAAAAACGTGGGGGTTGGGGGGAAGGCTCTAAAAATAATTTTAAGTCATTCAAGATTAATGTGACAATTTATGTTTATCTGTCTGGATAAGCTCTGTGTATCTGAGATTGGTGATCAGAATATATTCAGGGTACAAAACACATGACCTGGACCGAGGTCTCACAAGTGTGATAATCATAGATTTGATTGCATGTAGTTTATGGATTTCAGCCTTGATTGGGCTGGTCGAACAATGTTTTTGTTAGGAAAACAGTAAAAAACCTCTTTAAAATTTGACATATTTGTCTCACTGCACGCCATACAAGCAGGTTTCCTGCTGCAGGCCTCAGGGCTCCCTGGAAGCAAAGAGTATAGAGAGGTACACACAGCCTACACGCTGACTTTTTTCACCTCTTTCCCACTCTCAGCCTGTGCATATTTCCTCTGTATTTGCACAGTATTCACTTTTTTTTTGCCTAAAAAACAGTCATTGGACTACTATTCAAATTAAACTAATTGGTTTGGCACATGAATTTAAATCTAAACAAGAAAATTATTTCTACTATGTTCTGTTTTACTCTAAAACGTCCAATTTATTTAAATTTTTCTGCCTTAAACTGCAACCTCCCAGGTTCCTGAATGCTTTTCTGAGTATTTGTTGTTTTGTTGCTGGCACCTTCAGTTTCTGTCACATCTTGGTCATAAAAGCGCCAGAGAATAAGGAGTCATCGGCTTGGGAATCATGGGAGAGCTAAGAAAGTAATTGAATTTAAGTTTAAAGATAATGGTTTTCTAACTGAAAAATGTCTCTCCCATGCTAAGAATGTCCAGAGTCTCGCATGGCCTCAGCAGCGTGTCGCTCACACAAGATCTGTCATCCACTAATAGCTATAGAGACTCTACAGTAAGTACTTCCTACACTTTAACAGGCAGGATTTAATAGCACTTATTAATGCCACGGCATATACAGAGCTTGCCATTTTATGTTGAATTACAGGGTTTGCTGAACAGATGTGACTAGATTTACTGCCTCTGGACAAGAACAACATGGTTAAAAAGCAATTAAGAGCGGCAGTGTCTCAGGTAAGGACTTTTAACATATTGTTAGATGAGTCAGTTGGTTAAATTTTGTATAGGAAAATGCATAGATGACAGGTAGTCATATGCGCTGCAGGAGAAATAATTTTATCCTCACTGTTTTGCGTTAAGCCAGGCTAATCAATTTTGGTCAGCCCAGCTATTCTAAGACAACACCAGACTCAAACATGTCACTTCCGTTTGTGATGTCATGCAAAAATGAAAATAAAAAATCAGGCAAGATATATGGAAGAGTATTGTGGATGTTCACAACTCTGGTTTTCTAAAAGAACCACATTCATTTGTTCAAACAATTATACATTAACAGAAACAACATGTTCATCCTTCAAAAGGTTTAGGAAGGAGACAACTTCTGTATCCCAGTGAGAATTTTTGATTTGGTTTGACGTTTTGACTCAACCCTAGTACAAAAGCAAAACACCTCCTAAGGTTGAAGCTGTAACAACATGGGCTAAAAGGCCACTCAGACAAGTAGAAGCCATTACACCAAAAGCAAGAAGCCAAGATCATGTCTTGCAAATGTATTCTTATACAAAGACAGTCCTCATTTTGGTGACATTTGCTTTGATGACATTGAAATAAGAAAAATCGGAAAGCGTTCATATTTGGAGGAAAATATGGAAGCTTGTGAGGCAGACCGGTACACTTCACAAAATAAAAGAACGCCCTGAACTCAGTTCTGCTGAAATTTTGTGAGCGCAGCTAAAAATTGGCCTACAAATGGACCTGACTAAAAGACGCCAATTCTGTCATGAAGAGTTCCTGCAAGTAAAAAGCTTATGGAAGAATACCCAAAACATTTCAACAAGTCATATGCAATTCTGCCAAATACAGGGGAAATGTATGTAAACATTTGACAGAATGAAAAATAATAGGAACAAAATCAATCTCTTATTGATTACTGCGGCAAATATAAATAAATTCGGTGAAGACAATTGAACTAAAACAGGAAAAGTGCATGATGTTCAACATTAGTATTTGTTCTTTTGTGTAAATAACTGGTGTCATTATATTGTTTCATTATACACATATGCCGTATATGTATATATGTGAAGATTTAAGCTGGTTTTATCTTTGGCACATCTTTTATCCTATACAGACTGACAGCCAAGGAGCTGCTCTTACATTTCAGACCTTTGAAAGTGAAGGCTGATTAATGTTGACTTGTAATGCAGGGAGAAACTGGGACATCTTTCCATAGACCCTTTTTCTCGTCAAGTTTTTTTTTCTATCCTTTTATCTTTTGAGTGATTTTTTTTTCCTATAATCTCTTTCTTTATATCGTGTCTTTTACTAAGTCCTTCTCTGTTATCAACCGTCTATTAAGCTGCCTGATGACTCCATTTTTCCTTCGAGCATAGAAGCGGACTGCATAGCAAAATAACTGGGTTCCATCATTTTCTTTCCCTGATATTCAGCTGCATCTCAGACCACCACCGCTCCAACACACATGCACACGCACGCACGCACACACACGCACACACACGCACACACACGCACTCGGCCCTGCTGTTCTGTAACCCATTTAGGTGCGACATCTTGTCGTTGCCCTTCAGCTGCAGAAGCTCAGCTCTAATGGCCTCCAAGTTTTTCTCATTAACTAATTATGTTTTTCGATAATGTCTACAGCTCGAGCTATTCACTATATTAGCTTTTGGGCTCATGGAAGCTAATATATTCTCTTTGCAACCTGAAAAGGGCTTTTTTTTTCATGTTTTTCCACCTTTCATTGGGATTATTATGGCCTTGTACTGAGTTTATTATAGCGCTCAGTCTTTTGGAAAAGCCAGTGTTTGTCTTGATGAACCCAAGTGAACTTTTCTTACATCACACTGCAGTTTTACTAAAGTCACAGAAGAATTTAAAAGATATAAATGTACTCGAAGTTACATCATTACAGCAGAGTTCATGAAGAACTCGTAAAAAAATATTTGAAAATTGCCATGCAATGGCCAACAATCTGACATCCTCACCCATAAATTGCTGCAATTACAGTGACGGTTACATGAACACCTTTGTCTTGGACAAGGACTTTTAAACCACACATTTTTAACGGGAAAATAACTTGGGGGGGGGAAACAAGAAAAATAAACCTCTGTGAAAATATCAATTTTCAAGTCTGCATCATCAATAATAAACAATTCGACATCTAACTATAAAATATCAGATCATGAAGTTCATTTTGACACACAACATGAATAAATTGTTATATTTAGGAATGGGCCAGTGTCAGAGTGTCTTGTCGTGATAACAGGAATTAGCCTGAGTTTGTGCTTGCTTATTTTTTATTTTTTTTGGGGGGGGGTTCAATCTATGGAATATTCAGATGCTTGAAATGTATCATAAAAGTCCAGTTTACCAGCTGTTGCGATGCAGTTAACCTGCTGCAGCGTCGTACTAAAAATGATTTGTTCCTTTTCAGAATCTTTAGCTTTGACTTGTCTGAGGAGATCTGATCGATACGTCCAATCTCATTGTCTGCTCACTTTGTACTGTCACTGTCAGTTGCTATGCCTTTGTTTGCTTCTGAAACGACTCTGTCATGAGTCATTACAGGTCTATTGTTGATTCTTGTCGCCTGCCTTCACAAAAGGACTGGTTTTTGATGACAGGGGGTGTCAAATGAATCATGCCTTCAGTGGCGACTCTCTTCACTTTTTTGAACGTGGGTTGTTCTATAAACCCCAGAGTTCAGTGCCAGACAGAGAGCTTATCCAGTTCACACAAAAACACACATTCCTCCTCTTTTTCTCGTTTTAATCTCAGTGCATGTACAGAATATGAGGAACCGGCATTTCAAGCAACGCAAGTTTCTTCATAAGCCCTCTTGTCCAATTCATCCCAGGCACAGAGATAATCTTTTTTGCTCACATCAGTGGGCAAAGTTTAAAAGTTTAGAGGCTATTCTGTTGGCAGCAAGGAAAGATTATAAAAAATATAGTGAGATATTGAGATTTCTGTATAAGGGACTGAATCTCTGAAATTCACACTGTGCTGCCACATCATCAATAGTCAAATACGTCAGAGCAGAAAAATCCTCTCAAACTTGCCACAGAAATAAATGACCTCTTCTTTTGTTATTTCATCACATTAGCAGTGATGCTCTTTGTATGTGAGCTTTCTACAGCGTGCTAATCAGTGCACCAACTTTGAGTTCACTGTTTGAAATAAAGGAATAAAATTTGGCACTACTTTAGTGCTATTTTAGTAATACAACCTTTTACTTGCTTCCTTGTCTGTGGGTAGGAATATGTGACTTTGTGTGTTGCACAGAAACCTGAAGAGGAAGTCTTCAAGTAATGACACATTTCTGTAAGACGATTTTTACAAAATATAAGAAATAAAACAATGGCTTTTTGGTCAAGAGGAAATTTCAGACCAGCTTCAGGAGGGTTGTTATTTTCCTAAATAATGACTTCAAGAAAATCAAAAGGATTATCAAAAACTTAGACTACTCTCGACAGAAGCATGATGCCACTGTGAGGGACTGTTTTTCTTATTATTCTTTGGGCAGGGTTTTTTGTTGAAGTATGTTGTCATGGAAACTCAAGATGCCAACATCTTGACCCTGTGTAGGTGCCCTTTTATGTTTGAGCAACAATAAAGTGCCTGGAAGACAATAGGAAACCCATTCAGAGTAACGTTCTGTACAGGGCAATGGTGGCGATGCAGTCTATGCGCCAAATTACCTTTCATTTATTTCTATGGCAGGCACTAATTAAATTAAATCAAACCAAGTCATAAAAGCACTCCTACAAACTTATAATGGATGCAAAGTGCCTGGACATGGACAAATTATGTACTCAGTCACTCTATTTCAAAAGCCTTCCTAAAACCTGCTTGAACAGCAAAACATAAATTACATTTTTATAAAGATTCATACATTCATTTTCACATAGTAAAACAAAAAAAAGGTTAAATACATTTCAGTCAAATCACTGCATAATTCACATAATAATCCATATAATGTGACTCTTCAACACAGGTAAAATTGGAAGGCAACATACGGCTCTGATACAACAGTAAACCATTCTGATGTCTTTCCGCAGACCCGTCTAGCCCTCCAATCCATCAAAGTAATTGAGCCATAGGCCAAAATAAGAAGCAATAAAGGGGCTCAAGCCCTTTTTTTCCTCATTGAATCAAGGCAGCTCTGAAATGTGCCCGACCTCTTAATATTCCACTGAAGCTTTCAGCGTATCAAAAATAAAAATTAAAAAATTAAAAAAACAAAAGAAATTTATGTGTTCAACTCCTCTCTGCCACGATGTTTCATGTGACGAGACCAGTGGGAGGACGTCTAAAAATGCATAGCAACAGACGCTTTCTCTCCTGTTCCCTCTCTACCTCTCACATTCTCACACATGCACATTACCACAAACACACGTTTTCAGAAACAAATAAATACGCACAGAAATAGCACGCATGTACCCTGCTCTCCAGCAGCCATACAAGGCTCTCCGGAATAATAAGAGTTGCAGTGGTGAAGAGTGAACTACCGGGCCGTGATATAAATGGCCTCACGCAACAGGAATTAGCCTGAGTTTGTGCTTCCGGATAAGTAGAGAGAAAATGTGGAGTCCAGCTGGAAGGCACTGGCCCAGTCTGGGGATTGCTCCTCCATGTTAGCCTTTAGTTACTCGTGTTGCATTACCTGATCTCGCACCAAGCAGAGCATTAGGTAAAATAACTGTTCTTACAAAACCAACCATCCATTTCCTTCCTCGAGCATCCAGGATGGTGCCTGCATGTGCAGCAGAGTGGAGTGCGCTTTGCTTGTTGAAACCCTGCAATTCTATTTCAGGCCATCCCACACACAGTGGGAGAGGAGCAGAAATGTGTCACCCTTTAATTGTAGCTTTTCAGGTCCTTGTGAAAATTTGTGCATCTGTAGGTAAGAGAGTCCCACTTTGGATTTCAGGAACACACCTCCAGCAATTAGCACATCAGGGATATGAATAGTAGTGTGTGTGCGTGCATGCGTGCGTGTGTGTGTGTGTGTGCAAGAGAGAGGAAGAAGATGAGTTTCAGAGACTGTTTGTGGATTATTTGGTTTAAGATTTTCATTTGGTTGAATGTACATTCAAGATCAGCACATGGAAATTATGTCCTTGCAGCTTTTCGATGAGTAATGCAGACGACCAGTTCGACTGTGTGTGTGTGTTATGTTCTAAATCATATCACCAGCATTGCCACTTACTCCAAGCTTTTTCCTCAGCCTCTTCTGCCAGCTGAACTGCAGAGCTTTATTCCTATAGGGTCAACCCCCTTTCAATTAATTTCTTGTTAGTCCTGATCCAAATAAGCTGCGGTAAGAATTTAATCCTCATAACTGGATTATGAGCTGATTGGTGCTACAAGAGAGCTGTTTGTTACTGAAACGAAGAGTTGTGTAACTTGGGATGGATGGTGAAATTGACAGCCAATCAGGGCTGCTAAGTTAATGAGCAGTTGTGTTGTTAGAATCTCTAACTCGCCTTCAGCGCAGCGGCTGCTTTCATGAGTGTCCTTGATAATAATTTTTCCAAAGAGCCAACTGATCAACACCTCCTCTTCCCTGCATGTTCGGGTTAACAAACAAGATGGAGAGGAGCAGGCAGAGAATTTTCTTGAAAGACCTCCTTTCATAAGATTCATCGCGTGGAGTAATGGTTTCCAAACTGCTGTACAAGTACCACTGATCCTACGTAGGCTGTCTTTTCATGACAAATCGGCTGAACCTATGTGGCAGTTTTTAATCACGTCAGCCACTTAAAGAGCTTTTATGGTAGCCACAAACATCAATACACAAATACACAGATCATTAAGCAACTTGGCATTAAGAGCCAACATGAGGTGGGGGAGGAAACTGGAAGACGAGCATTCCTCCCTGTGATCTACTGAAGCTTGTTGTTGGCAGTGGATCGGACAAGTAGTCAGAAGGTATTTGCGCATTATTGTTCGCATTGTCATAGTGTACAGTGAGGACATATATATCTTCAGTCTACCAAGGGGTCAGTCTACCAAGTACCACACATGTTGGCAGAACAAAGTAAGAGTAGAGGAGAGGAGGATTGTCACCAACCAGTCCAACAAACAGTCTGTGATACAACTCCAAACACAACAAATTATATCACTGCTAAAAATGGGGCAACACGGCACAGTATGTCTAATGCGACATTAGTACTGTGCTGTATCGATTTAATGAGATACAAATCAGAAGTATGAATAAACTGTTTTCTGTGCTTAGGGAATCTCTGAGTTTAATATGTAAAGAAGCCATTTTTGATTTTTGGGTTGGCTACAAAATCTCCTTATGGTATGTTTTCCAACTTTAACTACCAGATAAAAAGAGAACATATACAAGAATTACAGTATAATTACAATTGCAAAGGGTGAATGGATTTTTTTATTTATTATTATTTTTTTGGTATTTAGGTTTTTTCTCGCTATGACATAACACAATAAGCAGAAGAAGTCAAAACACTGCCGCACCACTGTTGTAAAAAGACCTTGGAGATGGAGATTGCTGAAAAACGTGGTATATCCAGAGCTGGTGCTTGTTGGCTGGATGACAGCCAAACTGACACATTTAAGCACATTTACAGTTCACTATATTGTGTTTATTGTTGCTATATAGAACACACACACTTTTTTGCCACTTCTTCCAGCTGAAGTTATATTTGTTTACTCTGCTGTCAATAAGGATTCCTGTTTCAGTGCATGAATCTCAATGACTATTTGAAAGGTTGTTGTGTTTGCTCAACTAGGACAACTCCAATATGTCCACCTCTCGTGCCATTCTGCGATGTAGAAGCTTAAGACGCTCTGTCACAGTGGTTTATTTCTGTGTGGAATAATGTCATCCATCTCTGGAATAAACAGGGTAATAGTGAAAAAAAAAAAAAAACTGAGTATGTGTTCAGGTAATGCTTGCATATTTGTGTGTATCTATTTCCCTGCATAATTAATCAGGGATAACTGCGAGGTCAGCAGGGGAGGGGAAAGAGGCCAAAGGTTGACATTTCGGGCTGCTGTTGGTCCAGCAGTGAGGCTGACACGCCACCATCAGTGGAGCAGTGGGTTACTGTTTGGGTCCTGTCAACACTGCTTTATTCTGTCACCATCAGTAAGCGCAAATGCTGCTATTAAGCATTAGGTAAAGAACCTGCCATTGTATTTCAACAGGAAAATCACAACTTTGATGCATATCTGCAGACATGAAGGGTTGGAGGAATCAAGTTGGACATACCTTCCCCGCAGCCTACAGCCGTTTTATTGAGATGATGGAGAAAGTGCCTGAGTTTACTCTAGCCGTGTGAAGCAAAGAGTAATTTGGCACTGCTGCTCCCCCAGCTGCTATTACAATTTTTCCTCATGTACATAAAAAAGATAATTTGGGTCGTTTGAAAATATTTCTGGACAGGAAAACTTCAATGAGAACCAGCAATCACTCTTGTTAGTCGACAGCAGGTTGAAAAAATGACCTGTTTTATAGTTTCATACATCCAAGTGGTGCATGATGCAATGAAGTCATTTATTACCCATATACTTTACGTTTTGCGTGTTGGTTTGCTTTCTTTGTATTCTTATAATTATTGAGATAAGTAATCAGTCAATGGCTTAAATCTCATGTGTAATACAATATAACAACATCCTCCTAACTCCTGGTGGTTCTCCTTTCTAAGAGTTCAGTTAAATTACTTTTATTTTTTTGACCGTCACAAAAATTACACACTTCCTAAGATGTCCTTTCAAAGCTTGACCATGAAAAAACATGCATATTTGTTATGCCGTTTGGGACTCCACTGCTAATCTCACAGAGATTAACCTGTGGCTTCAGTTTATGAGCGCTAAAGATGGATTATTCCTGCAATCAGTGGTTTATTTCCCACAGACGAGGAAACAAGATAAAAGTGGCTCAAGAATCTAAATTTAACATGACCACCAAAACCCCTGCAGGTGCGCTCTGAAAATCCTTGCACCACTGCTAGGAAAATGAAAAGAGATTAAAAAGATGAACAGCAATGCTAAGAGCAGATTTCAGGTTTGGTTTTAGGTTTCATAAATAAGTAATATAGTTATGTCCTTTTATAATTGGAAATAATTCATTGATAATTTACATTGTGGTGTTTCACTCACTCACCACTTTCTCAACCCACAAATGAGAATGACTCCCTTAAAATAGACAAATGTACCACTAATATCCTCTCAGTGATCTAAAGGCCTATAAATTACAATAAATGAATAAATTAAGGAATGAATTAAGTTTCATCTTCAGCTCTGATCTTATCTGCATCAGTGTAGTTAAAAGATAAATTATGCTGCCATGAGTAAGCAACCCTTCATGCTAATCTTTGAAAGATGAAGGGAGAATATAACCAATTTCAGATATTAAAGTTGGTGTTCTCACATCTTCTTTTTTTAATATTGGCTTTTTGTTTTTACATGTGGAAATTCTGTCATTTGAGCCAAATGAATTTTCTCACTGGATTACGTTATATAGGAAGATATAATTTTGTGAAACTTTGATAAAAAACCCCCTTTTTTCATTTATTTTGCTTCTGGACCTCATACGTCCCAATGAATCTTCTGAAAAAAGACGGATCAAACCACTCTGAACTATCTCCTGCTTGTAGCTTGTATTTATTGGAGTACTAAAATCACTTTTCCTTACAGAACATTAAGGGCAGCTAACAGAAAATTACTTTACATAATCAGTCAGCAAAGTGGTTATAAACATACTGTTGTTAGGTACAAAATGATGTCGAATTTTTTGTTAAATAGCCCACAGCAGTTAAGTTCATTTGTACCTTTAAACGCTTGGATACAACACAACTAAAACTGCAAGAGCAGGAAATTATAATGAGGAAAAATAACTGGTACCCTTCAAAATATCAATAAATGGTGAACAGCAGTGATAGGGGTTTCATTTCTGGAATAAATAATATCAATTGGGTCATTTTTTTTGCAGTGCGGTGCCATAAAATTGCTTTATTTTGATTGAACGTTACGCCATCAGAATCTCACACCAACCTGTTTCTTGTTGTGTTTTGCTTGCTGCTGGGAGCGTTATCAAACACTTGCCCCTGCAGAACACTAAGGCAAACTGTCCTCGCTGACTCACTTGCATCAGAAGACCGGCCGAGGTGAAAAAGGATGATACCAGATTTCATCCGTCTGCGGTCCTGTAAAATTGATTACATCAGCCGATTATGTAAGCGAGGGAATGAGATGATGAGCCATCAAATTAGTTCCAGTGTAGCTCCGGGTGCCAGCATGAAGGGTGCCAGTGTTGGCTGATGAAAGCAATATTTAAAAAAGGGTGGCAAAGCGAATTAGTTTAATTAGTAAAAGCAAAACTATAATCTAAATCCTGCCGCACTGCCACAGCTCCTTTTTTCTAGACATGAAAGGGCACATGGCACTGATTACAAGTGCTCTGAGGGTGACTTGGATATGTCTGAATGTTTTCTAAATCTTGCATGTTGAACGAGAAGAAAGCAGCACTTCTAAGCTAACAAAAAATTAAAAAAAAACTCAGCAATTAAAGAGCTGCTTCACTTGTATACTGCAGGCAAATTTGCTCAAGTTAAACAGATTTCCAAATGCGAAACATAGATTTGGTGTTGGTTTTGTGTTTTTTTTTTTTTTTTTTTAATCTCAGATTCATATTTTGACTCTGATTGTTTCATAATTGTGTTGGCAAAGATTTATCTATACTCTCTTCTGGAGGTAAACATCTGTGCGCTGGGGTTTTACATGCGGGATATAGACTGCATGATTATGTCCTGAATATTTTACATATCATTGTCGTAAACGATTTTGAAAATGAAATTTGCATTCCTTGCTTTCTCATAAGAGTTAGACTTTGAGTTAGTCTCATTCTAAACTATAGTAGAATGAGACTACTATAGTCTGTTCAACTACTTTTTGACATAAATAGTATAATAACTAATCACATGGCAGCAACACAATGGAGAAGAAAGGGGACTGAAGTGACTTCAACTTTGAATAGTTGTTGTCAAACTGCTGATCTACTGGGGTTTTAATACAAAATCATTCCTCTGGTTTACAGAGAGTGGTCGAAAGAGGTGACTACTTTCAGTCAGAAGCTCTAGTGTGGACAAAAAAAGCCTGGTCAATCTCAGAGGTCAGAGGATAATGGACAAACTGGAATGAGACGATAGAGCAGAAAAAAATGAGTTGATTCTACAAAGTCACCAGATTTCAGTCCAATAGAGCACCTTCAGGATGTGGTACAACAGGATATTCGAGCCATGGACGCACATCTGACAAATCTGCAGCAGCTGCATGATGCTTTGATGTCAGTATTGACCCAGAACATTTTTCTGGGAATTTGCTGAATCTGACACATGAAGGATAAAGGCAGCTCTGATGGCAAAAAAGAAGGGTCTATCTTGGTACAAGAAAGATGTGTCTAATAAAGTGGCCTTAGAGGATGTTCTTGGCCAAAATTGGATTGACCAAAGCAGTACTCTGCTTTTTTTTTTTTTTTTTCTTTTTTTTTTTTTTTTTTTGAAGTGGCTGTTGTTAAAACGGGCAAACTAAACCAACCTGTGGTTCTTGGAAGATGTGTCAAACACTCACAGATATAGAAACAGTTTTAGCTGAAACCTTTAGACCTCCTGCTGTACTACTGGACATTCTGGTTCTTTGCGGGAGCGAGGCTGTTGAAATTTGTGAAGAGCTTCCATTGTCTCCGGAGGAGTGGATGAGAGGAACACGTTGCTCTCAGCTTCCTTGTGCAGAATGATAAATGATCCGACAGCCTTCACAATCACAGGAAAAGCAACACTGGCGAAAAAATCCTGCTGCCAAGTTCGTAAAAGGCGGTGGCTGATTAATGACTGTATGTTGGACTAATAACTTCGCTCAGTGTTTGTTTACTGTTACATAATTGCCTACATACAGCACTGACAGTGGCTGACAACTCCGAACCTGCTGAGACAATTAGAGTCCTCCTTTTGTTTGGCGTTTGTGTGTAAAGGGAGTCAATTTCAGACCTCCAGTGTCTTAGATTGCAGCTGTTTAATTACATAAATAATATTCTACAGTAATCTCCATCTCCCTGTTGTTTTAAAGGGAGATTGTATTGGAAGGGACTTTTTCAGTGAGTAGAAAATTTAAAAACTAAAGACACGCTCTATGGAGGAAACATACTGTGCCTCCAGAAAATATTCACACTCCTTTCCATTTTCTTACATCCATCCATTTTCTGATCACCTTTCTCCCTAACGGGGTCGGGAGTTGCTGGTGCCTATCTCCAGCTGCGCTCCGGGCGAGAGGCGGGGGTCACCCTGGACAGGTCGCCAGTGTGTCGCAGGGCAACATCTCTGTGGATCGTCTCAAACTCAGTCAGCTTGAATGAGCAGTGTTTGGAGGACTTCTCAGAGATGTTCAGTTGGGTTTGAGTAATCTCTGACTGGACCACCACTCCATTCTTATTCTGGCTCTGTTCATTGGGTCAACTTTAGGCTTGAAGATGTTGGACTGGCTAGACGGACAGATGGACTGATGGAAAGACAGACAGATAGACAGATAGACTGATTTTTTTTTTTTAAGTAAGAACCAGGGAACTTTTCTTCTAATCATCTTATCTAAGATTTGTTTTGGCAAAATTCAAGCAAGGAACCATTAGAGTTCTGCCTTTACATACCCTGAAAAGAGAAAGAACCGAGTTTCGTCTTCCAAGGGTTCAAGAACAAAATGACATAAAACCGTCCATAGTGCCCTTGTTTGGGAGAGTTTGCAGCTTATTTTTCCAACATGTTTTCTGGGAAGGAATGTTTTATGCATGGTGACTGAGAAATGAGTTTCTGGTCATGTAAAGTATCACATGTCTTTGCCAGAAAGAACTATGTTCTTATTCTGGCAGCTATGGAGGAGAGAAAACATTTAAATGTTTTTGCTGAGAATGTATTGCCCTTAATGGACCATTCTGTTCTCGCTCTCCTCAGTTTGGTCAGGTCCCAGGAGGATCCTTGTGGTTCCAGGCTTCAGCTTGTGAATAATGGTGACTGCAAGCCCTTTCTAGATTTGTTTCTTTCCCAAATATAATTTGGCCTCTGAATTCCCGTTATTGCTTTGAGACCGTATATAGACTAGAGTGCTTCATTTCAAATCAGTTCATTCTATTGAATTTACAACAGCTGGACTCCAGTCAAGATGCAGAAACATCTTAAGGCTGACCAGTGAAGATAAAATAAACCTGGACTCTGTTTTGAGTGTCAAAACAAGAGGTCCGATCACATATGTGCCTATTACATTTAAATCTTTGTATTGTTCAAAGATAAACAAAACCTGCAGTCATATTGTCATTATTGTCTGGTTATATTCTCTAAAAGATAACAAAACCCAACCATATTCAGAAGAAGAAAAGAAGCGTGAATACTTAATGCGCTCCACAAAGAGAATAAATATTAGTTTGGCATTACTTTTTCATAGTGTTTACTGGTTGCGTTCTGCATGTTAAGAGTTAATAAAGCCTCGGTCCAGCTCTGTGCTTCAGCTGAGCACCTTCTCTCATGTCAGCTTTTACATAAATAAGAGCTTTTTCTCTCCATCATTCGCTCTCCTTCTCTTTCTCTTATGCACACCCACACAGAGCCTGTCAGAGGCACATGAGGATGGGTGGAGGAAGGAGAGAGGTGGGTGAAGCATGACACGTGAAAAAAGAAGCAGCGTTGCTCTTAACACTGAATCTGCAGCCCTTTATCTGTCGTTTCGCAGTATTTCTTGTTCTGTCCCTCTCGCTCACAAAAACCGTATGTTTCCAAGTGTATTCCCTCTCTGAGGAATTCTGGCTATCAGAAATTTCTTTCTCTTCTCTTTGCTCTGAAAATTACATTGTGAATATCTGCCCTCTCCTGGATTTTGAACGATCTCATTTAATTTGTGTGTAAATGAAGGCTCGGCTAATTGGTCTGAATGGAAGGAGATCAAAGTAATGGTAAAAATATCAGGTTCAGTAACAATTGGGGTTCTGTGAGCCGTAAAAAACGGTTACAGCAGGTACATTATGCTTTGTTTAACCCTGTCCTTGTACTTGCGAGGAGAAAAGCTCAGAAGAAAATTCCCCTCAGTGGAGATGATGGCTAGAAATAAGAGCTATTACTTTCAGGTTTGTTTCTTTGCTTGTACTTTCGTGTTACATCAATAAAGTCACACATTTCTGCAGATACTCATGGATGACTGTTGTTCAAGACTTTGCACACCAATCGGTTGCCATGGTAGCTCACAAGGTTTTTTTTTTTTTCTTCAGCTGACCCACAGTTAGATGGTTAGATGGCTGCTGCCTCACTAAGAACACTTCAGATGAGCTGTCTCCTCTTCCATGTGCAAGTCTCTGCACCTGACTGAAATTGCTTTCATCAGTGTCAGATATAAGGAAACAAAATTGTATTTTTCTCAAATTGAATGCATCTTTAAAGGTATCAGGCACTTTTTGTAAAGTGAACAAAAAGAGATTTCTTTTTCATTTTTCATTTTAACAATGAGAGGCTTTGCAGAAAAAGTTGTTGTTTTTTTCCTTTGTAAGTACAAAGTTAATTTTAAGTCATATAATCATGATGCGTAGTCAAGGTATTCAGGAGCCTCAAGTCCAGGCTGTTACAAACATACTCACAGCCCTTCAACTTTTTCATATTTTATTATAGGCCTAATCACAATTATAATATTTTTCATTAAATTTTATGATAGTCCAACACCCAGTAGTTCATAATTATAAAATAAAAGGAACACAATAAATCATTTTTATGCACAATATTCTTGCATAAATCTGTCAATAATTGAGACAGAAAAAGTGACAGAGTAAACAAAAAAGTAAGATTGCATAAAAAGCATAATATATGTGCAGTAGAGCAATTCAAAAACAGGGCTTATGCAATGTATAAATTATGAGGCTTAAGAGTTAGTGTTTATATGTATATTTGAGAATGTTTCAGACACCTTTTAATATAGCACCATTAAAGTGTGAGAGATGAACTGACCCATTAAAACATTGAGATTTGATCCCAACTTACTATTCATTCTGTAATAAAATGCATGTATAAAAGAAAGAGATTCTCGTGTCACTTTTCTTGACTGTTATGGTAATGTTAAACTAGACTGCTCAGGTAGGATATTTTAGTACCTTTAACGATCTATTTGTTCTGCGATCATCTTCTCCACTATGAGCTCTGTATGCCAGTGTTTCCCAACCTTGGTCATCAAGGCTCACTGCCCTGCATGTTTAGGTATTTCCTTTCTTCAGTCCAGCTGATTTCAATTGATGACTGATTAACAGACGTTTGTTGAACTGCAATCAGGCACATTAAAGCAGGGAAACCTCTAAAACATGTAGGGCAATGTTCCTTAAGGACCAGGGTTATGTTTTTTAAGACCTCTAGTTTATGTTTTAATTTGCCTGACAAACCACTAAAACAGGGCAAAGAGTCAAAATTACACTATATTAGCGCAAACACCAACAACTTTTTGATCTTGATATGACTAACAATGTTCTAGTTTTACAATATAAAAGCTTTAATTTATCAGCAGTCTTTACCTTCTGACTGCTTCAAGAATTGGTTAGTTTTTTCAGAGAACAGCCTTCTCGTTGCAAATGTATAACTATAGATTTTCCAAAGCTGAGCTGTGGTTCTCTGCAACTTACCCAAAATTACCCCTGCCGTTTGTGCTGGGGATAACGTCAGAATTCATCATGCAGCATTTAACGAAAGGACAGCTTGTCCTGTTTTTGACCTTTCAAGAAGAGCAGTTATGGGAGGATACCAGGAGAGCAGAAGCATGTTGCCCCAACACATCACCAATCGCAACATAAATGTCAAACAGGGACACCTCAGGGTATTGAGATGTTTCTTTTTATTTTTTCCTGGAGCTTCCTTGCAGTGGGATGGCACCTTCCCTATTGTTTACACTGCAGTATTTCCAAGGAAGCTCCTTTTAAACAAAAGGACTTTTAACATTTTCAGTCATTATCCTCTGAGCTTATGCAGAGCGAAACAAGTTTAGTTGTTTGTATTCTACAACTTTGCCACGAGGTATCAGTAAGTCCCACATGTTCCTCCTTTCACACAAAAAAATGTCAGTTTCACATTATCTCTTTTTCTGCTTCATTGTCTCTTCTGCTTTCTGTCTCGCCTGATACCTGGAGATTAATATGAGTGTAACACCTTAAAAATGGCTTAGTTAGAGAAGAGGAGAGGGGTGAATGAAGACCTACTGTGTTGAAATCTTCTTGGCAGCTGTGACAAATAAAAAGGCCTTGACGCATCATTTCATGCTTTAAATGAAATTAAAAGTACATAAATAAGTTGTCACCATTAGCGTTACTGCACATCTGACAGATCATAAAATACAGCAGTGGGCTGGCAATGCAGCTGTGCCACTTGTCAGGTCTATTTGATGCTGTCTCATTTTGTTAAATGCCTGCTGTTGTTTTTTTATGAACTCTCTCCATGCATCTTCTTGCCTTCTTCCACCCCTACTAAGGAGGATGACAGAAGAGGAGGTGACAGTAAAAGATCATTTCCTGGTCAGCGTGCAAATCCAAATTAAACACTACTGATTTTGTGCACTAAGCCAATAAACATGAACAGAAGCATGACACTAACTTCTAAATGGTATCAAAATTTACTTTGGTCCTTTGAGTATCCATTGCTGTATCGATTTAGTTGCTCATTGTGTTCACAGAGGTTTGACGTAAAATCTGTGGGGGATGATGTGTTATAGTTGTAAGTTACAATCAAAATGCCTTTAATTTACACTGGTTCCATTTTGCAGATAAGTTAAAATTGTTTCAAACTGACAGGAAATTAGTATCATTCAGAGATATGTAAAAGTTAAAATCTGAGATGTGTTTTGAGGAAACCACAATGTAGCCATGCAGCTGCTTCACTAGTTCACACTGTAGATCTATTAAATGTGTTTTTAATCAATTGAAAAAAAAATACATTGGAAATATTACCAATAGCATATATTATCAATTTACATTGTTAGACTTATTATCTACCATTTTACAGATTCTGAAATCAGAAACCCAAACTTCACATAGTTAATTGAATTAATTGCAAGTATGGATAACTACAATATTTAGATTTTTTTTTTCTTTTTTTGACCAAAAAACCCTCAAAACTGCTGATTTTGAACATGAGTGGCTGGATTTAAACATTGAGAGTGTGTGGGTGTGTGTGGGGGCGGGGGGAGTTTATACAGAGGGGTGGCTGAATCAAAATATTCTGAATATTCAATGAGAAAAAAAAAAGCAATCAATACCCTTCCATCACAGAACTTCATCCTTGGTTCAGGATCCTATCAGAAAGTATTCCTTCCCACTTGGGCAGCCTCTGGGGTAACTTTCAACCCTAGTTATGTGATTTGCCTTTGGTTCCTGCTGTAGAAGCAACAAAGGGAGAAAGTCCCAGAAAAAAACAGAATCCTGCAAAATGTTACTCACTTGAACAAAAATCCTAAAGTCTAAAGCTTTTCATTTCATTAGATCTCATAAAGTGGTTTTATTAACTTGTGTGAGCTAATGTAAAACTGTACTGATAAGTCATGAAATCACTGGATGCTGTCCAGCTTTTTCAGTTTCTGTATAAGGCAATAAACCCTTTTATTCCTGAAATATAAAAACTGTAGTTACTTTCATACACTGAACTAAAGCAAACAGGAAACCAAACAACATCTCACTCCAACTCCATGAACAACACCACAAATAAACCTTTACAAGTGCAATATTGTTCTTTTCCCCTCAGCGTTATAATCCATCTGTCAAAAAAAATGTCCCAAAATTAGCCCCCTCCAGGAAGTAGAACTTCACAACTTGCCTCCCTCTGCGTGAGTTGCTGGGTAAGAACAGAGGAGTGTGTTTGTGACGAACCGGTCGTGCTTGTGAGTGTGTATTACGTCAAAAAGTCACACTCATCAGCGGCCTTCTGTACAATGTGACTGTTCAGTCAAAAGTTTGAGTGTGAGGATGACACGTTGCTTTGGAGCTGCCGGGCACGGAAGCTGTCTCTGTTTAACAATGCACAGCGGAGACTTACAGTACATCTTAATAGGCAGAATGCAAGGGGACCATTAATCTGAGCACTGGTGCAAACAGTGACGCTGTCGTCTCCTCAAAGTGTTTGCAGAGAACATGCCACAGCCTTCTCTGCGAATTTTCTATGGCTATGCAAGGGAGAAAGAGGATGAACATTGCATTCATTTCAATCCATTAACCGCTCGACACTTGGATTGTGTTTGGAGTTTCATTAAATTCAGATTAATGGAAGCATTAAAGTGTTTTGCTGGTGGCACACATAGCTCGTGTAAACCATGTCATAAAGTATAACTTTTTATTATTCAAGACTTTTGATGGCTTGGACAGTACGTGCTAAATGCTCTTTGTGACTTGAATTTAGAGTGAGAAGATCATTTGTGAAGTTCAAAGCACAATTGTGAGATCTTAATTGTAGCTTAATTGTAGCTCCACAACCACAGCTGAGTTCCTCTGTAAACAAAAATTAAAATCTCACCCAAAATATTGAGTAAACTTTGCTTTACAATTCCTTCAAGGCAACATATCTTCCTACCACATTTTTCCTTTCATTAAACATTCTATTAATAGGTTTGGAGATGTACACCGTGTTCCAAATTATTATGCACAGCAAATTTTCTAAACATTTCATGGATTATAAAGAACTGCAAACGGTCATTCTTTGAATGTGCAGCATTAAGTGATCGCATGTACTAAAATCAAAAGCTATTTCAATCAAAAACATCTTAGCAGACCATGTTATCCTCTGGAGGATCCTCCACCTTGAGGTGCCAGAGGCGCCAGCAGCTTCAAATATCTGTTTGCTTCTTTTTAAGGGCATTTTAACAGCTGCTCTCTTTATGCGATGAATTTGTCTAACAGAAACCTTCCTCAATATTCCTTTATCTGTACAAACCCATCTTTGTTCTGAATCAGCCACAAATCTCTTCACAGTACGATAACGCTTCAGTTTTTGTTAAATGTTTTTATACCTTGTCATATGGCACTACACTATCTGATGATTTTTGTCAGCATAGAGATCCTTTCTCTTTCCCATATTGCTTGAAACCTGTGGCCTGCTTAATAATGTGGAACATCCTTCTTAAGCAGATTTCATTTAATTGAGCTCACCAATACAATCTATAAATTTAATAGCACAAAAAAAAAAAAAAAATCTTTATGAGACTTAAATCCAACCTGTACAATAATGTGGAAGACAGTGTATACTCCATCAACAACCAGTTTTTGCTAAGCTTACAGTCACTGTCTGTTGAATGTCAGCTTTTTCTACATGATTGTATTTGCCATAACCAACCATTTCTCCATTAACAATTGTTTGTAGTTATGCAATTTTTTCCAGAAACAGAATTGTGGGTATTTATTAGCTGTAATTTATCTATCTACCCATCCATTCCTTCATCCATTTCAACAAGCATATAATCAGATGAAACCAATACAACTCTGACAGATATAAATGCTGTTATGTTTAATTGAATTCAGTCTTACTTCAATGCGGTCAAACTTATATTTATATGTCATTTTCTTAAAATTATAATAATCAAATAAGCCCATGCAGCAGATTGAATGAGATAATTTACTTAGCAGTAACCTTCTTCCCTAGAAAGCATGTGGAGGCAGTGAAAAGAAACAGCCTCTACTTAACAGCAAGCAAGAAGTTGCTTACTTAACAGTTGGCTTGTGATAAAGATAAAGATAAAAAGGGCTGAGAATTTGTTGGCCTCAGAAGCACACCATAATGCAAAACAAATGCCATTTTCACCCTGATATTGTCAGTGCCAGAGTGTAGTTAGGACTTGGTTTCAGGCTTTCCAGTATTTGTACCCCTGATCTCATTCCATGCCGTCACAGTAAGTCATGTTTGAACTGATGTCTACTCACTCAGTCTCTGTGCACTAATGACAAAGAGCCTCAGGCCAGGCTAGACGCTCAAGGTTGCTTTCCTGCGATCCATCTTCACAAAGAAATCAGCAACCCTCATCTTAGAGAAATAAAGAAAATCTAGATCCGCTGAGATAGAGGCTGACTCACTGGCTCAGTCTGTTCAGATGTCTTCTGTTTCTTGGCCACAGCTTAAGCAGCTCTCCCCTACGAGCCCCCACTCTGATTTCTAATCTTTAGGAAATAGTGTTGTTGCCTGAAACTATAACAGAGAGGAGCTGTCTGCTAGTTTTGAGAGAAATCCTTTTGATTCACGGATGTCAAGCCCTGTTCACAGTTTCTCACCTGCCATCATCTGCTGTTGTTTCAGTCAGTGAACTGCAAAGACCTCGATACGTGACCTGCAGACATAACAAAGGCCTCGTCTGCTGCGGGGTTTTCTGTGCTGACTTGTCTGATCGCGCTCTCCGATGACATTCAACAACCTGAAGTTAAACGATTTCTTTCATATGTTAAATCATATATAATTCCGATGATGATACGTTTTTATTCCAATGATCTTTTAATATCTATCCACTCAGCAGCTATTAAATTAACAACCAACAAGATGTAAACACGGCTCAATCTCGTGTTCCATCTTGGTTCGCTAAACATTCCTGTTGCCTGGAAAATGAGCTGCATGTCGTTTTCATACTTTGGTGGTGGAGGCAATGCCTATTCCTGTTAATTATTCATAAGTCAGTAATGTGTGCATCTGTTCTCCTCTCAGACAGAAAGAAGGAGGAGGAGAAAAGCAAACTGATCATCTAAAGATAAATTAGATTGTGCTGCAAGCTTTACGCTTATCTTTTGGGGTGATATCACGCGTCTTTTTTGTGGGAACTCAATGGAAACCAGGGAAATGTTACTCCTTATCTGTGTTGGAAAGCTTAAAATATATTTCCAAATAACGATCCAGATTGAATCATGCCCTTTTTGACTGGATGTGTTTATATCTGGGACCTGACATTGTGATTCTGATCTCAAGGGTGCAGAGAGAAGCATTTTTAAGGTAATATTTTCAAACTTAAGGGCTTTGAGCTGAAAAGTTGTCTTTCCTTGAATCTTGAGAGATCACTATGGTAACACATGGTGAACACCTAATTTGTTTCAGTTGAGAAAAAGAAATCCGCAACCTTTCCACTGATTCTTTTCCTGATGATATCCATGTATCCATTCTTGCTGAATATATTATGTCTGCAGGTTAATTACGGCACCAATTAAAGCCGACTTACAGACTATAACACAATCAGAATGTCTCATGTTGCCACGGAATTACATATTGTGCACATTTAATGAGGGAGGCAGAAATTGCATAGTGAATGACAAGGCATTTTTCATTTGATCCTCTTCCGCACAGAAGTGTATTTTTACCACAGTCTGCAACATCTTCACCAAAAATCAATTATCACAGCATTACAGTCCCCAACTCTGTCGTTTATATAGGAGTGACAAGGAAAAATGCCATTGTTGAAAAATGTCCTGACAGTAAATTGCCAGAACATTTATTTATCTTACATGGAAAACCCTACATATGTTAGGAAATTAACCCTGCAACTCATCCTGAACACGTTGAACATGGAGGGAAAACATAATATTGTGCTGATGCTTCGGCACGGACAGGAGGACCGGTCAGAGTTGATGGTTAGATAGACGGAGCTAGACACAACTTTACGTTTCACAATTATGTCCATACCACCACAGATACTAGAAGAAAAAATAAAGGCAGCCACAAAAGAAGAGAGAAGTCAAGTTAGGAGCCTTTTTCTGAAGGGAAACATTTTAGAGCCATTCCCTTTAAAGCAGCTCATGTAGACTATTTTTTTTTCTTTTTAATACAGTAAAATGCCAGTTTACACGATGAAAAGAATCTTTGTGAGCTGGTGTCCTCTCTTCCTGATCCTCCTTCAGGAGTAATTTATGTTCTGAGATTAGACGGTGAAAGAACTATGTGATCACAGATGGGAGAATAGATGAAACAATGAGGCAGAAATAATATTGACAGTGAGATTTCTCAGTGCGGAGAGCGGAAAGCGCTTTAGATCCTTCACCTTATTTCTCATGCTGGTGCATTTATTTTGTAATTTTTGAGTGACACTCTCCCGTCCATTGCCTCCACAGGAATACCTGTGTCCACTAAACGGTTGTGTGTGGAAGAGCATGTTGTGACAGCCATGTCTCTGGAGATGGAAAAGACCATCACCAAGCTGATGTACGACTTCCAGAGGAACTCCACCTCCGACGATGACTCTGGTTGTGCTCTGGAAGAGTACGCCTGGGTTCCCCCAGGCCTCAATCCTGAGCAGGTATGAGCTCCATGATGTTCAAGCTGCATTTTATGCTCAATGCTTCATTACTCATTGCTGTTTTTCATTCTGAACACGCAGACCGTATGAATTAAGCCAAAGCAATGAAAATTATTTATTGATCTGGTTTATCTTATTTGCAACACTTTCCTCATAATCTGAAGATGTAAACAGGATTGATTGACCAAAAGAGGGAAAAAAACACATCCTGATGGTTTTATTTCACTTTGGTTGTAGTATATCTTCTTTAGGTTAGAAAAGGAAGAAGAGAAAGGGCTGGGATGACCTCCAGTACAATCACTGGGACTGAAATGTCAGACTTTTTGTTGAAAAATAATTGAAGGAACATTTTTCAGCTAAAAAGTTTAAAACCAAATTTATATGTCGGAAAAGTTTGTGTCAGAGTGATAATCTGAAGGGAAAAATGTGGATAAAATGGGCCATTTCACACATTGTTAAGAACAGCGAACTTTGATTAAAAAAATATTGAAGAGGGGGGGAAATGATAGGTAGCTCAGTGAAAATGATCTATAATGTTTCATCATGGAAACCCAACCAGAAATAGGTGGAGGAAAATGGAAAAGCACTACAATGGATCAAAGGATAGCCTGAAATGGCAAAATCTCTGTAATGATCAAAAAAGGTCCACTGAGAGTTCTCTAATGTAGGCAACTCTTTCAGAAGCCAAGCGATCTGCAATAAGTGCCCACAAAGTTCCACTGTTGGAAAAATCTCTTCCTCAAGATGTTCCAGATTGTCAAAGAACACACTCAATGGCCAAGAGAGAAATAGCTAAACATAGAAATAACTACATTGTCATATGCTCAGAAAAAGAAAATCTGGCAATGAAATTTATACTCCACAAGCTCCCTTCAACATCATTTTGAAAAGTTACTTAAATCAAGAATAAGAAATCACAAGTAATAATTAAAAATAATAAGCCTAGATTGAGGGACAGAAACTGAATTGAAGCCACAGTTCAATGTATAGCTGCACTGATCAGGCATCATCCTTTGAGGACTTTTATCAACATGTCCTTCCATCCATCCATTTATCCACTATATTTTGATTATGTGAGATCCAATCAACTTTTACCGGCTCTGATCAATTTGATCAATTTTATTGTCTGAACACAGCTGTAGGAATGAAACAAGTAATAGTGATGTTTCATTAGTGGGTAAATTTTAATTATGCTTTTGCTAGCCAGAGCTCGGCTTATTTTAGTGAAATGAAAGTAATTGGAGTCAGTGAATGTTGGTTCGAATCTTATTGGAAATTCAATTTGGTTTATTGAAGCTTGCAGTCTCCACAGCTCCCTGTTTGTATCTATTTGCATCTTAACAGCATTTTAATGCCATGCCTTACTAAGGTAATTGAATTAGTAGAAACTATCTCTACAGCTTTAGTTTCTTTTTATTTTTGTCTGCAGTTTTTGCTTTGTGTGACATTAACATGCATACATTTCTTCAACAGCTTCAGCTATAAACCATATTGTCTTTGTTATGTAAGAGAAAGACACTAATACAACGGGCCACCTAGGGCTCTGTTAACAGTTGACAGGAAGCCTGATAACAGTGATTTTCTCTAGTCAGCCATCTTTTGACAGGATGCTGAAAGAGGCTACAGCCTCTGTCATCCAGCAGGAGGTGGAGGCAATTGACGCTGCCTGTTTCTCTTTTAATGCACTTGAATGTAATGATTTTTAAGCCTGTCACTTCTGGTGTCTTTCCATACAATGCCATTAAAAAAAGGAAATAATCATGTGCTGAGGCTCATTGAGCTGTCAGGAATCAAAATCCCAAAATTTGTCTACTCTGAATCTATCATTAGGCTTCAGCTGCGTTCCGATTGTCTTTCTAAAAGGTTTTGTTTCCCAAGTTTGGACTTTTGCTCAAGCATAACTTTTAGGTTAATAATAATTTGATTACTAAAAGACACAGTAGCTTGCCTGAGATGACTTAGGTTTATTAAGTTTCTTAAAGTAATCTATCTCACAGTCTGTCAAAAGTCTATCAAATTGACATTCTCTAAAATCAATCCATCTTAAGATTGTTTCTTGGCCTTTGCATTAAGTGATATTTATCAAACATTTAAAGAAGAATCGGGGATTGCTTTATTTTTATAGAACAGTTTGTGTAGTTTTCAGGCTTAAGATTTATTTAGGATAAATTAAGAATAATTATGACTCAGTTAAAGTTATAAAAACAAATCTACATGAATTAGTAAAGAATCCATCCATCCATCCATCCATCCATCCATCCATCCATCCATCCATCC
>VMRN01000021.1:5495836-5550457 GCA_010277015.1 Poeciliopsis turrubarensis
TAGAATTGCAGGAAGCTGGTGCTTTTCTTCAGCAAGCAATTTTATTATAAAATTTATTATAACCATACTAAAATCTGTTAGCTACTGATTTCACTAAACAGAAGGCATAAAAAAAATTTCTGACTTACTATTCTACTATCGATAAGTTTAGTTCAAGTTTCTCAAGGTTTATGCTCCTATGATCGAAAGCTACAGTCTTTTATTCATTTCTTTCTGATTCTCATCCAGAAACCACTGTCACAGTTTAATTTCTTCTTAGTTTAGTTTGCTATACATCCCCTTGTCCTGTCTGCTATGTTCTTGAGCCCTTACATTTCCATTGTATGTAAGCTTCACCCTTTCATTTTCAGAAAGATTTTTGAAAATGATTTTGCCTTCGTTCTGCTTGTGTTTGGGTCTTCCATCACCAGCATTGGGTTTTCAGTCAAAGAACAGGTCACACTTACTTTCAGGTCAGCTTTATAACAGCTGTTGATTCACTTTGTGACTCACAGATTAGTTCTTATGCAGGCCATTGAATGTCTTAGTGCTTCCTCATTTTAGCTTCAGGATTGCTCCTAAATAAAGGTACTGAGTGACGTGGCACATACGTCTGAGGTGGGTGGAGGGGAAGTGGCTTCTTTAACAGCTTTGCACCAAAGTAGTCACACACCGAACAGCATGAAATCCAAACAAAGGTTCATTGGTTGATGGTTTTTTCTCTGATGGGATCAGAATTCACTTGCTTTTGGATGCGTAGACATCAGGAAGAGCTGATTAGCCAATCAGGAGTGAAGTTGGGGTAATGTAAGTGCAACATCTTGGTACAAAGTCCATAAATTGGAGAACTATGTTGTGCTAAACTACATTATTTTATTCTAAAATGAAAGTCAACACTCAATTACTGTTGTCAAAAAATATCTCAAAATTGAGTCTGTATTCTCACCTTTTAAATTTTAATATTTAATATTTTAATTGATGCAGTGTTTCTAAATTTTTACTTTTTTTTTTTTAAAGATCATTCATATTTTGACCAACACTTTAAAGTCGTCTTTAAATGACCTGGAGTAAAGCAGTTAGTGCAGGTGAAAGGTCAACCTGAAATGTCCACTACAATTTTTTTAATAAAAAAAGGCACTCTTATTTTTCATGGAGTTTTTTTCTTCAAAAAACATCTACAAATCATCTTCAAGACTTGTGGATGATTTGATTAATCTTCAACTCATCCAGCTAAGATTTGAAGATGAATCCAGAGAAAAACAAAAAATTTCAGATCCCCTGAAAGTTTGTTCTAACGCAAAAATAATTATTTTTTCCTGATCCATGTTTTAGTGCACTAAATCTAATTATTTTCTGAGTGTCACAAGCAAGCAGATCTTATCTGAAATGAACACTATTTATTATTACTATAGCTTTATTTATAAACATTAAATTAGGGAGATCAATCATGCTCTGCTAGGAGAATAAATTAAGCTAATTTAGAATTGATTTTGCTAAGAAAAATACATGAGGCATTTTTACGATGATCAATTATTTATGAAACTAATCACTAAATGATGCACAAGAGAAAGATTTAATTTAGTTAAATTTAGTGTCACCTGTTCTCCAGCATGACAACGGAGGTTATGCGGGAAAAAAATTTAATCATTACCTCTTAAACCTTATTTTTTCATTATAGCATAGTATAGTATAGTTGAGTATAGTATAGCTTAACATAGCTTAACATAGCATAGCTTAACATAGCATAGCATAGTATAGTATAGTACAGTATAATATAATATAGTGTGGTAAAGTATAGTGCAGTGCAGTACAGTACAGCGCAGCATAGTATAGTATAGTATAGTATAGTATAGCATAGCATAGCATAGTATAGTATAGCATAGCATAGCATAGTATAGCATAGCATAGTATAGTATAGTATAGCATAGCATAGCATAGCATAGTATAGTATAGTATAGCATAGCATAGCATAGTATAGTATAGCATAGCATAGCATAGTATAGTATAGTATAGCATAGCATAGTTTAGTATAGTATAGCATAGCATAGCATAGCATAGTATAGTATAGTATAGCATAGCATAGTTTAGTATAGTATAGCATAGCATAGCATAGCATAGCATAGCATAGTATAGTATGGTACTTTTTGCTCGTTGCAGGGGAAAGAAAGGCACCTTCATTTTACAGTAATTTTCCACCTCAGTGATTATGTAAACTTAATATGAAAAACTTGACTGAGCACAAACAATTTTGATCCGGAGGCCAGTTTGCTTAAAATCAGACAAGCAACAAGATTGCTTTCCATCCCAAAAGTGTTTACCTCTTGAGTACCAATCAGCGTTTTCCTTATTTCACCAACTAACATGCAAATACAAGGGGAGGTTCAGGACAAGGACACTGAGTCCTGCATGATGAATTCAAACTGCAGCGGATATGCTGAGGGTGTGGGTACGCTGAGATTTCCTTCAAGCAATGTGAATATTAGCTGTTAAAAGTTTAAAGAAGCTCATTCTGTTCTAGGTTGCGTCTGCAGCTGCAGGAGCACAGAGCTCATTGTGCAATCACTTTTAACTCGAGATGCTGACCTCCGAGGATAACAGTCGTTGAGGGAGAAACATAAATGGGTCCTGTTGGCATGAAGGGCATGCTAAATTCTTTTAAATCTAATTTCAGATTAATGTAAATGAGTTTGTTGCATGAATTAATGAAATAAAGCAGAACATGTAAACTACTTTGCATTCAATTCAAAGCAATGGAACTGCACACAACATATTCAGTGCCCTTGAACTTTAATGTCCTTTATCAAGGGTTTGTATAATAGACCATTGATAAACAGTAGATAATTGGAGGAAAAGGATTTCATTTTCTACAAATACAATTTATTTATGTTTAACATTTAGAAAATACATTGTAAAAGCATATAGAGGCTGTTATCTGTTTTACATTTTCTTATTTTCTTCTAAATAGCTCAATTAGGTTGACCACAGAACCTTGTTTTAAGTTTTGCTGCAGATTCTCAATTAGACTTCAGCCAGTACTTTGACACATATATATATTTATATATAATTATATAAATATATATATAAATATATATATATATATTATATTATATTATAATATATATATATATAATAATCCTTTTATTATATATAAATATATGGACCATCACATTGTCGCTCTGGCTGTGTGTTCTGCTGAAAGATGAACTCTCATCCCAGCCTCAGGTTTTTTGTAGCAGCTAACAGGTCTTCATCCAGGATTGTTTTGTCTTTTCCTCCACCCATCTTCCCATCAAGTCTGACCAGTTGCCCTGTTTCTGTTGAAGAAAATTATTTTAACTTGACAATATTGCCTACACTATGTTTCTAAAACTGTCTTAATGTTGAGACAATTCACCCTTCCCCTTCAAAATAATGTACTACTGTGTTAGTCTGCTGGATAAAATCCCATTAAAATACATTGAAGTTCATGCCATTAATATGGGACAATGTAAAAAAAAAATCTAAATCCTTTTGCATAACATTGTATGCAAAAGAATATTTGTCATTAAGCCTCTTTCTGTGATACCTATTATGAGTCGAAATACTTAAAATTTACACTAGAAATTTATGTAAATTGCCCACTATGGAGTGTCCTTCACTCACAGTTCTGTCTCTGTCCTGCAGCTCAGCTTCTGTTATCCATGAGCCTCCTAGCTAATAAATAACTTATGCTGTGAGAGATAATCAAGGAGGATAACTTTGACTCTGACTTCATTGGGGGTTGAAGGATAAAATAAAAAATTGCAGCATATATTGCTTTGTATCAGTGGACAGACATCTTACAAAATGGTTAAAAATAATAGATATTAGTCTTGCCTTTCACACAAGCTTGAATTGGGAATTTAAATGTTTTTGCTTTGTCTGTTTAAGGTGCATCAGTATTATAATTCTTTACCGGAGGAGAAAGTGCCATACATAAACAGCCCAGGAGAGAAATACCGCATCAAGCAGCTGCTTCACCAGTTGCCCCCACATGACAATGAGGTGAAATACACTTTCAGCCGTTAAATGACAGATTTTCTGTTTCAATGTGTGAACGTTGAAGATGTCTGGTTATTTGTAGTTCTTATGTTTCCTAATGATGATGAGCTGTGATGTTTCAGGTACGTTACTGCAACGCACTGGACGAGGAAGAGAAACGAGAACTTAAGATCTTCAGCAACCAGCGGAAAAAAGACAACTTAGGCAGAGGGAACGTCCGTCCATTCCCCCTCACCGTGACCGGGATGGTCTGTGAGAAGGTAAACAGAAGAACTCGCCTTCATTTTGACTTTTAAGTCACAAAAGTCATAAGACTTTCATTATTTTTACCTAAATGTATATTTTTGAGACAACTTCCTGATTTCTCTTTTCCTTCTCTTACCATCTCCCTTTTTTCTACCTGTTCCATTCTCCTCATCCTCTTCCTCACCAACAGTGCGGAGGTCAGTTAAATGGAGGGGAAATTGTAGTTTTTGCTGCCAGGGCGGGACATGGAAAATGTTGGCACCCAGCTTGCTTCGTCTGCTGCACATGTGAGGAGCTGCTGGTGGATCTCATCTACTTCCTTCAGGACGGGAAGATCTACTGCGGCCGACACCACTCCGAGAGGCTGAAACCCCGCTGCTGTGCCTGTGATGAGGTGCGCCTGTCTGGGCCTGAAGCCCTTTGGGGTTGGAAAGCCTAAACAACACGGAATCTAAAAGGTTTTCTCTGTACCAGTTTACAGTGAAAAGATGGCTCTGTTAAATATGCCAAGTAGGCATGGAGTTTCCCCTAGAGTCTGGTGAAGTCCTCTTGCGTTAATTACATGAACATATTTCGACCCAGATGATTTATTAAGAGGACAGCATTTGTAGTTTTCATAGCACAGATTTGTTTTCAAATATGTTGTTTAAAAAAATCTGTATGACAGAAAGCAGGCTACAGTTGAGTGGTGCATTGGAGCAAGAAGGTCTCTGGTTAAATCCTGGGATGGGGTCTTTCTGACTGGAGTTTGCATGTTGTACCCTGTGCATTAGTGGGTTCTCTCTCTCTAGTTGAGCTCCCTCCAGACCTCATATATAATTTTACAACTATCTAAAGTGCCCTTTGGTCTTTTTGGGGTTGTTTTTTTGCCGTACTTAAGTTCTCCAAAAATCTGAAGCCTATATAGAACAGCTGAGTTTATCATACTAATTAATTGCGGTCATATTAACTATTTATTATAAAAATATAATTGGCATTTTGTTTATTTTATTTAGGGGTACCCAAATAAAATATAATTTAGAAAGAAATTCTAGATCATCATTTATGCTTTCCTGTGTTGGTCTACACCAGTGGTTCCCAACCCTGGTTCTCAATGCCCCTCACATTGAGGCTACACACCTGACTGAATTAACTGGGTGATTAACAGGCTTTAGCAGAATTAAATGCCATGCAGAGGAGGTCATGGAACCATGACCTCCTCTGCAGAAGCTGGGAAAGCATCTACAACACGTAGAACAGCAGGGTTTCAAAACCAGGGTTGGGAGCCACTGGTCAATAAAATACTTAAAAATTCAAGGGGTGTGAATACCTTTGTATGGATATATATCAAATCTAAGCATTTTTGATGAAGAATAATACACATGCAGTCAATGTATATGGTTTTGCCTGTTATATGTCTTATACATATATACATGAGCAGATGGGCATTCTCAGTCTTCAGAGAGTAGACCATCTGGCCATTGATTCGGTTGCAGTGAGCACAAGACACAACACACAGCAGTCCTTTATGCTTTTTGCTCTTTAAACTTCTTGACCTTGTTAATTTTCTTTTTCACTCTGATTGAATGATATTAGTCATCATCATTTTTCAGAACAGACAGGATGCCTGTTTTTTAACAGTCCCACCCACAGATGGTATGTCTTTTTTTTTTTTATTAAAAAAAGCCTGTTAAAATACATCTGATCGCCGCGACTTATTCTAACACAGAGGTGTTCAAGTGTGTATGAGGTGCTTTTCTTAAACCCTCAAGAAAGAAAAATGCAGAAAAAAATGTTGGTTACGACAAGAGATTATTGTACAACACAGTGTACAGGTCCCTCACACATTATTTTTACACTGAAATTTTTCAGACAATCTTACAAATTTTTATATCAAATAACAAAAGCATAAGTAGTTTATGTCACAAACTTGAGACAGGTCATTGTCTTCTTTTTGGTCAGCTGAGTTGTTTTTTTATTATTATTATTATTTTCATTATTTACCTTAGAAATCTCCCAAAAAAGCAAATTTGCAAATATCTTTCTAATTGTTTAATTCTGAACTTTTAAATGAGCAAAGTAAGGTCTGCAGCACTTTTGGGGTTTTTTTGGTCTCTTCATGACCTTCTGGACAAGTTGGTGATGTGCACAACCTATTTCCACAAATTGGCGAAGACTGCACACTTGAAGCTGCAGTGGACAGCAGAGCATCACAGAGCATCCCTCCCTTGTGCCTGGTTAACTATGTGCCTGGAAAATTCGTAATGCTACATCTTTAATGACGAAAATATTTGTCTTAATTCAGCTTTTTGTAGCCTCTTCTGGGTGCCATAATTTAACTATGGAACAATGAAATATGTGATTAGTTAGCCTAAAACCTAATCCTGCATTGTCTATTTCCATAAGTCACCTTTGATGGTCCAAAACATATAAGTGTGACAAAGCGTAAAAAGACTATTTAGAAGTGCCTTCATAGAAAAAGTACTGAACAAAAACAACAGCCTGTTGGTTAAATCCTAGATTACCCCAAACATGGGCCTAGCTCTCAATGGTATTTTAGGAAATATTAGCATCTGTTCTGACCAAGTTTTTTTGTTTTTTTTTCAGTGTTCTTACCGCATGTGTTTGCTGACTATTGTAATATCTGAACCACACAGTTAATCTTTGCTGATGAATGCACTGAGGCAGAGGGAAGGCACTGGCACATGAAGCACTTCTGCTGCTACGAATGCGAGACCACCCTCGGGGGCCAGCGCTACATCATGAAGGATGGACGGCCACACTGCTGCAACTGCTTCGAGTCTCTTTATGCAGAGTACTGCGATGCCTGTGGAGAACACATAGGTACAGCACACCTACAACAACACATATGTGCAGCTGACAAAACACACTGACGTGTTTTACTTTCTACACTGTAATACAGCAGCTCAAACAGTCTCATAATGAATGTATGTGTGGCTGGTATCAGCTCCGAGCCTCCTGGGTCACAGCTGCAGAGAGGCGGATCCAGTGCGGTGAGATGTGGATGGTTATTATCATCCCCAGATAACAGTGAAGGAGTGGGTTTCAGAGAGTGCCCCCAAACTGTAACCAGATGGGAGCTGTGAAGGATGATTAGTTCTTCCAGTCTGAGAGCAGCGCTTGTGAAATTTATTCATGCTATCTTAGAAATCAGGCAATCACGTAAGGGCACAGAATCACAAATGTTTGACTCCAGGAAATAAAAATAAGAAGGAAGAGGTTAATCTGCGGGTTAAATCGGAATTGTTGAGCATGTAGCTCAAAATGTGGTCAAAAGGAATTTTTTTCCTATGTGATTAAAGGAATTGACCAAGGCCAGATGACATATGATGGGCAGCACTGGCATGCCACTGAGGAATGTTTTTGCTGCGCTCGCTGTAAACGTTCCCTGCTGGGCCGTCCATTCCTCCCAAAGCAGGGGCAGATCTTCTGCTCACGGTCCTGCAGTGCTGGACAGGTATGAAGAACTAAAAGCATCTGCAATTTGATTAAATACATTCCTTTAAGCATTTTTATAATCTAACAAATCTGGTTTCTTTCCATGTATCAGGACCCAGAGGAGTCTGACTCCTCTGACTCTGCTTTCCAAAGTGCTCGCTCTCGAGAATCCCGCCACAGCACTAAGATTGGCAAGAAGGAGCGCAGGAATGCTGAGCAGGATCGCCGGAGCACAGAGCCCCGCCAGTCAGCTCCTCCACCCATGCCCGACCGCCTGTCTGCTGAAATTGATCCCCTTTCTGTTCCAATGGACCGACTAAGCCTTTCATCCAGTCAGACCCCGAGTAGGACACCTAACCGTACACCGAGCCGCACGCCGAGCCGAGCCCCAAGCCTTAACCAAGTGTGGATGAGCAGGGACGAACCCTACATCCCAGCTTCATATGAGGGCCCGAAAAGGGATCCCTCCCCAACCCCTGCATCCATACACCTGCTGGGTCAGTGTAATGCCAGGCAGGGATACAATCCCAACACAAACGCTCATCCACCTGCCCAGAGTCCTGCCAACCCAGTCAAGAGGCCTGATTCCTGGGGGAAGGAGCAGGGCAATGCCAAGAGGACCCCTATGGCTGCCCTTAGGGGCCACTCTTTCAATGAGAACTGGATCCATCACAGCCAGGATGAGTTCAGACCCAACAAGCTCCGTACCCAGATGAGCTTCAATGAGATGTCTAGCCAGAATCAGGGTTTCTCTGACAAGAGGAGTACCAGTCTTCATGGATTCCAGAGAGATGGCAGACCCCCGCTGACAAGGAGAAACCACATCACTGCCATGAGCTTCAACGAGCCCCTCACTCCACTAGAACAGACGCCTCGTGGATCCATGGACTCACTTACTATGTCCAATACTGCAGGTAATGAATCATACAATGTGGCTTAGTCCTATGTAGATGCATCACAGTACAATAAAACATTACTGACAATGCAATTTAATTAACTGAATTGAAAAGTGAACTCTTATCACTTAGTTTTACTGCACAGACCGAAAAGCACATTTCACATGCTTATTTCTCAAAACAAAGAATTACTTAGAATTAAGTTTCTCTGAAAATGTTAATATTTCATAAGAATAATTCAAATGTATTTATCATTATCTATCGATAAGGGTAAGTAAAAACTGGTAAAGAAGAAGCTTGTAAATGTAGTGCTCCACATTGAAGCTATATTATGAAAACGTTTGTGAAAGAAAAACAAGTGGTGGAATAGAGTGCAGATACGATTACTGCAGTTTTGACAGGATTGTAAAATAAATCCTATTTAAGAGTTTGGATGAGATTTACAAGGCCTTGAGTTTGTCTGGAGTCATCTATATTCCTTTATTTGAAGTCATTGTTATTTGTCAGAAACAGCTTAAGGAGGTTTGGAGAAAAGGGACTGGACTGTCCCTCAGTAGTCTAAGTCCTATTTGAAGTTTAAAGTAAATTTAGCATTGTATTTGGTCAGAGTCAGGAGGTTCAGTGGGGATCCTGAGAACCCAAATAATGCAGATTAGGGAAAGGTTGTAGTTTAAGCAACCTATGCTTATGTAATATAACATATTTATAAGCAAACTAAAAAAAATACAATCTGATGAAAATGATATAAATACTCAACCTTTGTCACTGTGCAGGTAATGACACTACATGATAAATAAATTTCACTTTTGCACTAAAATAAATTAGCTGTTTGATATTGCTCTTTGTTATTGAAAATATATTCATATTGTGACTGGAAAATATGATGTTCGATGTCCTGTCCTAACAGGTAACTCTCTGGATGGGGCCACTAAGCGCCAGGAGCATCTGTCCAGGTTCTCCATGCCTGACCTGAGTAAGGATTCAGGCGTAAATGTGTCGGAGAAGAGCAACATGGGAACCCTCAGCTCCTCAGTCCAATTCCATAGTACAGAGTCGCTGTCCTCTTCCCGCCCTTATAACAACAACATGTACACTCCCCTGAGAGTCGGGTACCCACTTCAGTACTGGGATGGCCCGCAAGACATTGGCTTTGATGGCAAAGGTCGTGTTGGATTGATGGGCAGCAGTGGGAACCTGCGGATGGCTCCTATGAGTGACAGGATGCCACGCCGCCGCATAAACGCCCAGGAGTCAATTTCACAGCAACAGCAGCCACAACCGAGACCCCACAAACACCACCGTGGGACTAACGGTAATGGTCACCACCGCAGTGGTCGCCATCACAAACGCTCCCGCCGCTCGCGCTCTGACAATGCCTTGCACCTGGTGGCAGACCGACCCACTCAAATGGTGGAGCTTCCCTATCGTCGCGTACAAGAGGATTACGACCGCTTCCCCTCTGGTCAAACTGCTCGGGAGTTGTATGGTGTGGACTCAGGCGGGCACAGGCAGATGCCCCACCGGCCGTGCCCACGCACCACTTCTGACCTTACTCTGCAAAATGCTGGCTGGCAACCAGTGGGACTGGGCGGGCCATGCTGGAACGATGGCTACATGGAGGCTGCTGATCCGTGGTGCTCCAGCTGCTCCTCTTCTTCTGAATCTGAGGCTGATGAGGGGTATTACCTGAGCGATCCAATCCCTCGGCCTGTGCAGCTGTGCTACATCAACAATGAGGAGCTGCGCCACCGCTACAGCCCATCTGGGATAGGGGCCCATCACGGGCCTCTGCACGGACCGATTCATGGCCAGCTCCACAGCCGCCAGAGGAGGAAGAGCAAAAACTGTATAATTTCCTAGATGTAGAGCAAGGAAATGAGAAGGGAAGGGAAGAAGAGCGAAGGGAATTAGAAAGGTAAGAAGACAGAAGAAAGTGCTTGAGAGGAGGAACAGAATGAGTGGGAAGGTGAGAGTAAGACAGCTGAGAGTGTGTTTGGGGTGTGTGTGTGTGTGTTTCTGTGTTTGGCAGGGTTTGAGGGATAAAAAAGCCAATTTCTTTGGGCTTGTGAGCTTACACAACTCTACACTGTATGGTTGTGTACACCTACACAGAATGATCTAATCATAAGAGGAAGCTCAGCTGGCTTACACAACAAGAATGTTTACAGTGACTGAGACCAACTCAAAGATGGCACCAGGAAGCACTAATGAATTGGACTGCTTAATATGCCGTGGTTTAAGGTATATAACATGGTGTACGTGCGTGTCTGTCTGTGAGTGTATTCATGTTACAGAGAATCTGAACAATTTCTTTAGTCTGAAACGGAAAGCAGAGCTGCAGCGATCTGCAACCGAGCCCTGAGCAGCCGACGTCTTCTACACGGACCGACAAGAAATTGTGCTGGGATAGTGAAAGCTATGTGCTAGATTCCAAGCTACGTCATTGTTTACCTCTGTGGAATCAAAATGCTGCTGGAATATAGTGTTGGCTTCCTAGCCCTGTTATCAGCTTGTACAAAAAAATAAAAAATAAAAGTCTATTGAAACTTGTGCTCTACATAGCCAGCTCTCCATGCTTTACCAAGGACAGAGCGCCAGGCAGCCTCTGCTCCTTGCCCATTCAGGCACAGTAACGTCAGGTATGGTCCTGTTTTCTTTTCTGCAACATGCTTTGTTTTACTTACAGATGGTTAAGAATAATCAAATAGTAATATTAATAATAATGATATTAACGATAATAATACTAATGCAAACAATAATTATAATGATATTACAAACAATACCTGCTAAATGTATATATAGTAATACACTTTAATAATAGATGAAGTACTGTAAATGTATTGTACATATTGTCTTAAATATTTATATATTTTGTAACAAAAAGAATCATTATTTGTATAACATCATAGAAATGGGGAGGCTTGCATGTGAATTTTGTTGTTGTTGTCTCATACTGAAAATAAAGTGTACTTTAACCAGGAAACTCTAATGTGAGTTGTACTGTACTATTTTTCTCAAAGCAAGGTTTCTGTTTGTGCTTCAGTGTGATGGAGAGAGAAAAATGATCAACACTCTGCATGGAAACAGATATTTTGACATGAAATGTCAAAGCAAGTGAAAGCAAAAGATCTCAAAAAAAGTGGCTTCAGAACCACTTTGTGAATGTTCGGAAGAGGACAAGCCAGAATCCAGACTTGTAGCTTTTTAAACCTTTCTGGGAAGATCTGGAAATGGCTTCACCAACAGCTTCTATCCAAACTGATGAAGTACTGAAGGTCTTGTGCTAAACTGCGTATACTAAATTTGTGGCATCATATTTAAAAAAAATATATAAAAACTTGAGGTTGTAATTGCTGCCAAAGGTGGATGAACAAAGCACCAAGTAAAAGTTGTCATGATTTATGTAAATTTGATTAATTGGTTTTCTATTTTTTATTAAATTTAGATAAAACTGAAACTTTTTTTTCCACACTGGGAAAAAAATGGGATATCTGTAATTTTGAGAAAAGAGATTAACTTAATGCGATTTGGAATGAGGCTGTAACATGGCAAAATGTGGTAAAATCAATGTGAATACTTTCTGGATGCACCGTATCTTATCTAAGAGCTGCATGTATGCTGGTCATCATTTGACCCATTTGCCCGCTTTTAGATATGACCTAAAAAGTTTCTAAAAATATTTGACCCCATGCAACAGTTTAAATGGTGCACAGAAAATATGAAAGTATTTAGAAAATAGAGAAGTGAGAATAAACTACATCAGACGTTAATACACAGTTCTCCAGTTTTAATGCATTTCAACCAAAATGACCAGTGTACTTATTTTACAATCACATTAAACTGGTCAGCATTAAATCTTAATTTTCCAATAGAATTAGACTGGAAACATAGAAAAATAATAAAATAAAATAAAAAAAGACAAAGTGTCTTTTTTTCAGACAAAATGTTTTAAAAAAAAAAAAGTCTCACTGAGAATCTCTGTCACTAAACGGCACATAAATCCGGGTGTGTGATTAGTGCAAAAGTTTCCTGGAGTCATAGTCTTCAATAAATTTCTCCATGGCATCCACACAGCGTTTGCCAATGTCCCGGAGGTTCTCCTGCAGCGACGATTGGATGGGACGCTCCAGAGATGGATCCTTTGCAATTAGCATCTTTGCTACAAGGCCGAACATTTCACACTCCTGGTAGTAAACCTGAAAGGCAAAAATATTCAATGCTTTAGGGCAAAGGAACCAGTGTTAGAGGACACACCGAAACAGAGAGGAGAAAAAAAAACTGAATTATTTTGCCCCCCAAAAAATCTCTTCTTCATGTATTATTACTGAAAGTATAATCCTGCAGACTGTTCACAAGAATAGTCTTTGCAGCAACTATTGTGGACATTTTTTGCATCAGCATCCATCGCCAGCCTCACATTTTATCGCTGCAGTGCTTCTATATCCCTGCAACCATGGAGATATGAAAAAAAGGAACCAAAGGATCTTCTCCATCAAGTGGGTGGAAACACAAGTACAGTCTCTGACATAAACAGAGAGCTGATGAGCACAGCCTCATGTGATGTCTGTCACATTGAAGCCAACATTAAAGCACGTGCAGAGTCTCTTGTGAGACAGGTGAGCCTGTCATGCTTCTTTTTGATTGATTTGACAACAAAGAGCATGAAAGAAAAACACTCTCAGTCATGTTAAACTGTGAACAAGGCCCTCATTGCCAGGCTTGGCAAAAAAAAAAAAAAAAAAAAAAAAAAAGCCAGTAATGACACTTCTGTTGCCTCGGGCTTGGCACTACAAAATTAATGTTTATACTACAGCAAACAAATCTTTTGTTGCCTGTCTCATGTCTCCCAGCGCTTCCTAAGATGTGCACTCTGACATTCTTCCTCTAATCCCCGCTTCTCTTATCTTTGCTCTTTCTCGATCACTTTATAACCATTCCTCTCACAAGACATGTGGGTGAATTGTTTGTGTAATTACACTCTCCCCCCACCTCATCTATCTCTCTCCTCTTCTGTTGGATGGCTCTGTCTCGTGCTGCCGTCTGGCTCGCAGTTAAAGGGAGCTCCCCATCTCTGCTTCGCTCTCTCTGATCTCTCTCTCTGCTTTGGTTTCGCTCGTTTTGAAAAACCTGTAAAGAAAGAGGCCAAACAGGACCAAAGCTTTAGGTATTTCACTGTTAGCCAAAATCGTGCCTGTACACACAGTTTATGATTGATGTGCTAATGAGCATCCTGAAACGTTGCAGCAAAATAAAGTGCAGGTTTCACCTGACATAATGCAAATTACAAAGATTTTCACACCCCTTTTCCCTTTTCATATTTTGTCTCAGGACAAACATTTGTGTATTTTGTTGAGATTTTCATTGCCCTCCTTACTTTCATACCTTAAAATTCAGTGCAGCCAGTTATCTTCAAAAGTCATCTGATTTCTAAATGCAGTAAATCTATGTGTAATTTAGTCTCAATATAAATCCAGGTCATCTGGGAAGGTTTCAGAGTTCTGTTAGAAAACATTACTGAACAAACAATGTCACAGGACATAAAGGAACACTGCAGACATGTCTTGAGGTGAAACTGTGGCGAAGGCAGGTTCGTCTTTAAGAGAATGCCCTAGGGTTAGAATATCTCATGGAGCATATTCAGTCCATCTTCTGAAAACAGAACAACTGCAAACCTACCAAGAGCTGACTAAACACAGGGTACACTGCAAGATTTGTTTAAGGTTTGAGACTGGCATGGTTCACTCAACTACCATGGAATATTTTAGAGCTTAGTTTAGAGTCATATTTTAGAACGGTTCTGATTTTTTAACACAACCAGAACCTCAACTACACGTACGCGTTAATGCCCTTTTTGCTGCTCGCCTTTGCAAGGTGGTCTTAGATTGGTGTGAAGTTAGCTGGATGTTTCCATAACTTTCAAGTAAATCAAACAACCCGTTAATCCAGATATAATGAGCTGCACTCCTTTTCAAATTCCAAATAAGATCAGGTTGGCAGTTGTCTCCCTAATTACAAAAAAAAAAAACATATATAAACATAATTAAACATTTATAAATATAATAATGTTGCAAAGATTGGCAGCCAGAGAAGAGAGCTTCATAACACACAAATGTATTTATTGACTTATTCTTTGAGGCAATAAAATAACTTTTAGGACAGTATTAAGACAGGGAGGTAATATTTTGCAATTATGTATGTAATTATGCTATTGTGCACGAGAACAAAGGATTTTTAAATTAGGCAATCAGCTTATGTGTAGTATCTGACAGAAATACTGAGGAAACATATTTGCTTTACATAATGCATCAAATTTTATGCATTCCAGACTAATTGGATAAAGTAAAACAATTGTAAAAACATTTTTTTTTTCTATGATTTGGCTGCAAATCCTGTACAGTCACTAAAAGTTGATTGGCAGCTAACGGTGGTTCAACAATGAGACACCCCCCCTTCTCCCCCCAGCCTCCATCTTCCTCTTTTCCTCATTCCTCTAAGCACTGCAGGCATTCAGCCTTTTCGCTGTGCCTCTCATTCAAAATTGATGATTATTGTTTCCGTTTTGCATCTCATCTCACTCTAAAAAACAAACCAATTCTGAGAACACAGGCCTCCTCAAAAGGATGCGCGAAAAGATCTACCTGCAGATTGATGTTCTAGCATCAATGTCCACATATGATTCTGTTTTAGATTTAACCTGCACAATTATCCAAATTGGGCTTGATGGGAGATGTCAACCAACCTCTTAGTTTTGCAGCACTTTCCTGAATCTGAGCTGAAAATAAATTCTGATGCTTTTCCTAACAGATAAATCATCTGTAAACACAGATCATCTAAACTCCACTGTCAGCTCTTTCAAGTCCCAAGCATTTCTCAGTCTTCACCATGTTAAACAGATGATGTACTATATCCTTGGATCGTAATCTCTCGTTTCAGTCCTCCTTACTGTTTGTCTCACATGGTTCTGGTCCAGGTTTCATCTTGGATCCATCTGTCCAGAGAATCTTGTTCCAGTACTGCACACCATATTCATAAAGGCCTGCTTTGATTGCAGGCCTTTAAAAAACGCCTCCTCATGAATGTTGAGATAGCATGATGCTTCAAAGCAGATTTCTTTTACCAAGAAAGCAGTTCATTTGTGTTATTTATGCAAAAATTACGAGACTAGTTGATCAACACATCCTCGTATTCACAAAGTTACACACCATACAAGGAACTGCAATATGCAAATTCAATATCTAGTATCTTGATCTTTAGAATTTGTCATGAATAGCAACAGAAAAGACTCAACAAGAGAACAAGATTCTCGTGGGTGTACAAGAGAAAATAGGAATAATGTAAAATAATGAAAAATAAACCAATGACACACGTCTATCTCAGTCTGGACTGAGATACACAGACTTGTGTTTACTTAGCTTCATGTTAGATTCTAAACTACTATAGTGTGAAAAACTGGGTGCACCAATAAATCAGTCAGCAAATAAAATGGCCTTTTTTCCCGAAGTTTTGAGAAATTTGTGATCAGCCAATACTTATGTGTGAAGCCAATCTTATCCACTCACCCACCAGGTCATGTCTTCATATTTGCAGTTAACAATAGTCACCCCACAGTTGCCAACTCAGCAATATTCTTGCTATGTTTCATTGTCAGTCAAAATCGGACCCATTTTAGATGGGTAATCGGCAATTGGCCAGGAAACTGTAACCAGTCAAGTTATATAAATTCAACTTAAATCTGCAACAGCAATTAAAAGATTAATCAATGCATCACTGGATTTCTAAATGCAACTTTGATAAAAACCTTCCTTTTAAACCAAATCTCTATATTTTACCCACATTTTAGAACGTAATTCACAATAAACTGTGACGGCAGATTGGATCATCTGCATCAATAACAGGCTAAATGAATCCAGATGAACAGTAACATGTGTAGGCGCAAACATAAGCACAATGCAGTAAGCAACAAAAAAGAAAATCACAATAATAAATATAAAACTAAGAAACATATTCTCCAACTAGAAGCAGCATTTGTTGCATCTAAATTTTAATTTTCCATTAAAATCTTCTAGTGAGAGTGTCACATACTGATTCTGAAAACAGAAAAAAAAAATTCTAATTTGAGGACTTCTAACCACCAAACCAATGAGCACTTGATTACAGATGCCTTTCAAGATCTGCATGTTTAATTGAATCAGTCAGATGTTATGTGTATAATTCCAATCCTGATTTGCCAGTGAAGCAATCTCATTGACTTCTTCACCAGGGGACCATTAACCATCTGTGCTCATGTGCATTTTCTCTAAAAAGAGACATTTTAGAAAAAGAGAAACAATATCTTCAAAAATATACATTATCAAATATCTTCGTAGTTTAAAAAAAAAAGCCTTGGCTCTCATCATTTCAGCCTCACTGTAACAGCAACCAGCCGCTACAGTGAGCCGCTGTGCTCACATCAGCAAAGATAACCATGCAATCCTTTGATTTCAGCCACCTGAGCCGCTTCAATTAAAGCTAAAAAAAAAAAACCCCTCCACACTTCTGTCTGGAGAACAAATTTAATATCCATACAGTATTAAAACTCTGTTAATACTGTATGGATGCTTTCTGGAAGCGTTAATTAACAACCATATGAAAGGATAAATATTTAACAATTACAAAATGTAAAGACTTTTTAGCTTCAAAAAAAGGGAATTTCTCAGAGCAGGCTGATGATGATGACAACAATCAGCAATCATATTTATCAGTTAAGGGCATAATTTACTACAACATGAAGAAACATTAATTTGCTGAATATTAATTTGCTGAATATTTTATCCAGCAAATGATTAATTTGCTGACTAAATTTTAATTGGTTTAATTAACATTTTAACCAAGAAAATTGGTTTAATTAACATTTTAACCAAGAAAATTGGTTTAATTTTCTTGGTCAAAAAAGTAAGAATCTCTTTTATATTTCTGATCTGATAAAGTAAAAAAATAAAGTCTTTGGTATTGCTGCTACTAGGGAATGTCCTTCAAATACTTCCTAAAGGCTATATTGTAAAAAAAAAAAAAAAAAAAAAAAAAAAAAAAAACTTTCACTAACCTTAACAGAAACTTTATGGACTCTTCTCTAAATGTTCCTATAGGTGATCTGCAAGTTTCAAAATGAAGCTCTTTGCGAAGCCTTACTTTCCAGTTATGTGTAACTTTTAAGAAACTTTTTCTGCTGTAATTTTAAACAGTTTTAACCATGAAGATTTAATTTAGTGACCATAATAAAGGTTACTTAAAAGTCTACGGAACATCCTGTGAACAGTGTTTTATCTTGATACAGTTCCAAGGACCAGAGGTTAATTCCCCAAACATTTTCAGCAAACGAGAATGTTTGCTGAAAACATTCATAGTCAGACCTTCTAAAGTTGACTCTTTAGATGGGCTTCAGTTTTTAAGCTTTTAATTTACCTTTTTTGTATCAGCATTAAATTAGTAGAAATTCAAACAAATAAAACAATAACAACTGTGGTTAAAAAAAAAAAAATTCTTTAGATAAACATCTAGCAGAGAAAAAGTGACAATAATTAAAGATGGGTTTCTAAAGGTTTTAATATCAATTTTTAATTGAATGTGTAAGAATTGAGCATATTTTTTGCCTGTGAACTTACAGTGATCTGCATGTCCTTGTCTCTGCTGGAAGTGGACCTTGGTAAGACAGGCCTAGAAGCTGGAAGACACACAAACCACAAGGTCAGCTCAGCAGCACAGCGAGAGATTTCACCACACTAAATAAGATAAAACACCTTGCATATTTACAAGTATTTTTTTATTGAACCGCTGTTCCACCTCTTGTTAATTTTTTCCACCGTTGAGATCAGAGATCAATACAGATTTTTGCATGACCTGCCAGCCTTTGCAGTGCTGGAATGCAGTATTCCCATGTAAAGCTGTAGCTTTGTTATGGTTCATTATGTTCTGCTGGTAAATCTCTCTCTCTTCATCTTTCACACTCTCATATACACACAAATCAGCGATGAGTCACCATCATCGCACCATCACTCAGGAACACAAAAAAAAACTGCTCCACACTCACACATGCACAAACACACACCTCCACAGTGCTGCAGTATGCGCACAAATAAAATGGCTGTGTGCAAGGGAAGATAAAGATACTCGGCACCAGTTTATACCAGCAAAAATCTGATACATGGATTTTCAGTGTTACAACCATGGAAACATACCACCTTCCTACTGATAAATTGTGAACTCCTATTACTAACACACCACAAAGATATTGTTAAGAATCTAACAGATGTGTCTCTGAAAAAAAAGCAGCACCACACTGTTCAAACGGGGGAAACAAGCTGGCCAGTAAGCAGCTCATTGATGGCATGATCCATACACTGAGAGCAGTGTATGGATCTTTCTTTCTGATCAGCTTTATGTAACTCTGGTTTGTTGCTACTAGAATTTCTACCTACCTACCAACAGATACAACAAGCAACAGCCTCCAAATGTTTGTTGCGCAAAATGCTCAAGAAAACAAATTCCTTAACTTGAATACACTTCCATCTAGTGGCAACCTATCATACTACAATTAGTCACATTGGCCTGCTTTGTGAACAATGTTTTTTCATCCAATGTAAGTTACTAAATAATGGTTTGTAAAATAGGCCAAGAGTACCACGATTTAATACATTGCAATTGCTATGATTTATCCTATTAGAGCATTTGATGAAAGGACATATATTTCAGCTATATTGTAAATATATTTACATAATGGTCCCTATCTCCAGCAAATGTTTGAGGTGAGAGGCGGGGTACACCCTGGACAGGTCGCCAGTCCATCGCAGAGCAACATAGAGACAGACAGGATAAACAACCATGCACGCACACACTCACACTCACTAAAGAGAATTTGGAGAAACCAATAAACCTGACAGTCATGTTTTTAGACTGTGGGCGGAAAACAAGAGTACCCGGAAAGAACCCACGCATGCACAGGGAGAACATGGAAATTCAGACCCCATGCAGAAAGACCCCAGACTGGGGGAACCCAGGACCTTCTTGCTGCACCAGCACCTGCAGTTGGCCTCTCTTTCTTTCAACTGCGACACTGAGCGGCCAAGTTTTATTACCATTACTTTGGTATTTTTAGGATTAACATAATTAACAAATTATTAACTGTAAATGACAGCTTCTTTATGTATTTGCTGCAAAATAAGAAAACTTACAATAACTATGACGTTTAAACGTTTCTAAAATGTCTATAATAGGGGAAGATAAAACACAGAAACCATTCTGCAACATGATCAGCCTTCCTGTAATTTGCTGACGTCTTCTTCCTACTTCAGTTAGGGTTAAAAATGCTAAAAAGATAATGGTAAAATAAGATCATTAGAGTTACTGGGAAATTTGTTTGTGAATCTCTTGTATGAACGAATGAAGGGGCCTATTATGGGCTGTTTTATAAACACAAAAATACATTTGGATTTGCAGTGATATATAATGTATGAGATGTGTGTGATTTTGTTTCTGCTTCAAACATTAACTTACTGTTTTGTTTTGAAGGTGAACTTCTTTCAGTGCTCTCTCTCTGCTCGTGATGCTGCTTTTCTCTCTCTTTCTCCTTCGGCCTCTCTTTCTCCTTTGACCTCTCTTTCTCCTTCGGCCTCTCTTTCTCCTTTGACCTCTCTTTCTCCTTTGACCGCTCTTTCTCCCTCTGCTGCTGCTTCTCCTTTTCCTTCATTGCGAGCAGCCAAAGTTTAGGTGGAGGGTAATCCTTGCAATGGACGTAAGCCTGATGCTTCAGGTAGTGGTGGTGTTGACTGCTGAAACCTGGTTTGTGAAATGAATGGTGGTCTCCTGGAAAACTGCGTTATGGAAAACATTTAAATGAAATTGTGAAGAATTAGTTATAAACATATACTTGATGGATTATGTAATAGTTCAATAAGTATATTTTGAGCCTCACCGAGGCTTGTGGACATGCCCTCCAAACTTTGGTTTGTAAGACCTGGATAGCCATGCTCTTGGTGCAGATGGACTTCTCACTCTTCTGATTGGCCTCTTTTTAATCTGTATTGAGACATACAATAATTCCTCACACATGCTAAAATTGCAGAATCGTTTTGAGTAAAAAGGTCATTTTGAGTCAACGGGCTGTACCTCGGCAGGAGAAGCAGTGCTGCCAGTCAGCCTCTTGTCAGCCTGCGAGGGTAGAAAATGATATTATTAGAACTGGCAGAAAACATTTTGAAACGGATTAAAATGTTTTCACATTTAAACTTCTTTAACATTCAACTTTAAAGATTAAAAACCTTTCATTTTGTTTTCGGACACTAAAATAACATTCATGGTTCAATGAAAAAGTAACGAGGTACAAAAATCAGTAAATGTTAGGAGATGAAGAACTGGGGAAACGCAATCCTGTGAGAAAACACTGGATTAAAAATAAATAAATAAATAAATAGCTTAAAAATAAATCTATATTTATTTTATAATTTCTGGGAATTATAAAAAATAAATAAATAGATTAATATCATATAGTTCTTTTTAATCTTTCAACTACGAAGCAAAATGCCAACAATTATGCAGACAATGACACCAATTTAAAATAAATATCTTGTCCTATTATGTTTTAAACTAAATGCTTGAACCAGTACCAAAGAACAAATACCTCACACATGTCATTTATGTGAATTTTGTCTGCGACTTCAAATGTAGTCTATTTCTACAAATGTGTTTAATCACGAAATCACCCCACGTTTGTTAATTAATGCGTATGAAGCTCACTGGCGCCCTCTTGTGACCCTTATTACGCTGAACTTACGACCATTCGAGTTTTTGACGTCCTGACCTGACAGAGTCATTAACCACCGTTTTTATTATTACTTTAAAGAGGAAAGGCAGGTCCACAACCTTAAACGCTTCATCACTGTGTACACCCAACAAAGCTAAGCGTTAAATGCGTACCCGTCACTGTATTGACGTACTAATTTAGTTACCTTGCTTTCCTGTGTTTCTGGCGCTCGAGCATGGTCCATTTCTGCAGGCTCGCGGCTCATTAGGCGTAAGACCAAACTTATTTATTTATTTTTACACCCCCCTGGAGTCGAGCCGAGCAGGAGGAAAGAGTGACCTTTCATATTAATCCATCGCAAAAGTGAAACTTATCTATCTCTGCCTTCCACTCGCCACAAAATAACCAAAGGAGGGCGTTTCTTTCACCTGAACAATTTCAAAAATAAAAAAGTGCCCCTTCGTGTCCCGCACCTCGCTTTTTCTATGGCTTTATATGCAGGAAAATAACTCGACGCTCGTTACTTCCTTTTTCACCTCTTGCCCAATCAGAGCCAAGCTTATCAAAAGCGAAACAAGAACCGTGGAACCGTGCAGAGGGCACGCCACCATGTCCACTATGATCAGCATGTCGTTTGACTTGATTAATGTGTTTTTGTTCCGTTGTCACAGCGTGGCCGTGAGGCTGAGAATGAGGGTTTCAGAAGCTGTGGGTGGTGGAGTTTGCTTCCTGAATGCTGTTGGACCTGTTTGTGTTTCTCTGTAGTAACGTCTGGAAAGGAGCTCCCAGCACCGCAGCTGTTTTTCATGCACCCACCAGCATTTCCAGAAAGCACATGTCTGCAGAATAATTAAAAGTGTATTTGATCTGCAGTAGAAACTATAAAAACGTTCGCCAATACTACACAGCACTGCGTAATGTAGGCCTACTCAATCTTTTTTTTTTTTATTTGCATAACGTTAAGACCAAACCTGCCGGAGTCCTAAGTGTGAAGTGGGAGTGCCCAGGTGTCAGGTGTTGAACTGGGAATTGTCAGGCTCGGTGTTCCGGGTATTTTTACGCAGAACCCAAGATCTTAATGTAGGAAGCAGCCCTCAGATTTTGCCTAAGCCTGTGCATTTTGTATTTTGGTTTATGTGTTATGCCATACAACAGTACCCCATTTCACAAACATCCACAAAGTACACCACTGGCTTACAAGTGTGCATATTTGTTATTTTTTTGAAGTAACTAAATTTTGTTTGATTGACTACTAAAACTGATATGTTCCTTCTTTTTTTTTTTTTTTTGTCATGACCTTCCGGGCCAGGACGTCAAAAATGGAAAATTAGCTAACAACTCACTCTGCTGCATATTCTTGCTTTCATCAAGAACACAAGCATATAAAGGGGACAAAATGATTTGTCCCTTTATTATTCCCACTGATTTGTGCTTTTTAGGCTTCCCATTCTGACCCTGATCCTTCGTCAAAAATCTGATCACCGGTTCTGGCATCCTTGGAGCAGAATTTGGATTCAAATTAAACTAAATAGTTTGAATGCACCAAATTACAGAACCGGTAAAAAAAATATATATATATTAATGCATGCACTCACTTATAAAAGCGGAGTAAAGGACAATTGGTTAACTTATAGACAACGATAGGCAAAGTCTTGACACCCATTAAAACACATCACAGGGAAAATTTCCGATTGTTCGTCTGAAAGATTTGAGGCCTCGCTTCATGAATTGTGTAGTCAGGCATGGTGATAGCAGCATCACGGATTTACACTGGATTATTCTGAAATGGTGCAGGAAAATATTCTATACATCTGTAATGATTCATTTTACTACAACACGTTTCTTTTTTAACATTGGTTATGTTTCTATTCTTAAATTCGTCACACATCTTCCATACAAATTGTCCAGAACAAAGGGAGCTGAAGTCCAGGGATTTCCTAGAACTGATGAGAACCCTTTGTTAGACAGAAAGGATTGACTTTACGTGTGCTAATAAGAGCAAAGGCTTTCGTAAACCTCATTCCCTCCCCTGATGTTTTGTGCTCCTCTCTCCGCCTACCATCCCCACCCATGTTTTGTTTAATCGTGCCTCAGACAGCATTACCACCACCTGGGAACTTTGAGACAGCCTTGGGAAGAGCGGTGGACTCAGATCGCGGCCCTCTCCTTGTGCGTGACTATTTTTGGGGCCCATTAACTGACGCAAACTTGATGCAGCCACACCACACTCACACTGCTCTGCTGGTTGACGTCTGGGGTTAAGAACTTGATCGAGCAGGTTTTCTTTCTTGTCAGGTGAGTAGTCAGCTAATTGTTCTCTTTGAATGTTTGGTTTTGCTCCTCCTGCAAAAAAGGTTTCTGTAAAAATGAAGCTCCCAGAGAGGTATTACCGCGGACTGGATTATTCATTTTAACATAGAAAAATAATGTTTTATTATCTGGTGTACTTCTGGTTAGTGGCTAAACGACTCATAATTGGAAAAATAACCAGTTTTCACTCTTTTCATTTCAAATTTGGGGATTTTTCACACGATCAGCACTAACGACATATCCAGAGCTTTAAACTCTCCCCACTGAGTTTATACTTAAAGGACAAGACTGTGTTCAGGAAAAGACATGAGGTAAGCTTGACAACAATCTTACTAAGGTTCCAAATGTTTTCTTAAAATGTTAGGTTTGGGGTATTTTATTTATTTTTTTGTATTATTAATAAAAGTAAAATGTAAAAGTTCCATTTTAATCAAAATGATGTTAGTACTGTGGTTTAGTCATAAATTTGGTGCAGATGTGACAGCAGTAGGGAACTTAAGCAGGTTTAAGAACAGAAAAGGACAAAATAAAGCATGTTCAGTATAATAAAAATAAATGATGCATGAATTTTAGTTTTCATCCTTACACCTGATTGGGGGAAATTCAGCCAGACTTAATTGAATGCAATGAAATTTTTTCTTGAAGGATGGAGACTTTCTCAAGATCACAGATTCTGCAGGACTTTAATTTTCAATGCAGCAAACTGGCATCCAACAACAACCGAGGCTTCAAACAGGCCTTTAGGGTAATTATTAACAATGATAAACAACACTTACATCAGAGTTATGGTTTATAAAGTGTGCATTATCGGTTTCAATGGTGCTGACTCTCAGCAGGAGCTGAATGATGTTGGGAAAGATCTTCCCAGTAGAGCCGGCAGCTTGGAGGCCAACAGAGATAAAAACAGATACCCTTGCATTTTGCCATGTGAGTGGACAGCATCTCACGTTACTTCCAATTACAATAAGCATGTTTGTAAATATTTGACATGTATTTTTTTTTTTTTGTTCCATCTTATTGCAGATGATCACTGTCGGGTGAGGCTTTCAGTTCAAAACCAAAACCCAAATTCTGATTACATCAACGCAAATTTTGTCCCTGTAAGAGCTCTGTCTCGTTTTCATTCTTTGCTTTAGTTTGTGTCACTTTTCCCACATCTTCATCTTCACTGGGGTTCAATCATCACTCTACGTATATGTTTGTCTGCATTTAGGGTGGTGGATCAGAAAGGGACTTCATATGCACCCAAGGTCCGATATCCAACACTTTAGCCGACTTCTGGAGGATGGTCTGGGAGCAAAATGTCAGGATAATCGTCATGGTGACCGCTCTCAGAGAAAAGAACACAGTGAGATGCTTGTTTGCTTCTATCTCAAGGACATGCTAACTGGTTAACTTAATCATGACCAAATTCAAAAAACATAAGGAAAACCACAATTTGTTCTTCAAAAACAAAAAGGAAATCAACAAAAACATGGTTTTAGTTATTTTAGCAGAAATTCAAACCTGAAACAATCTGTTGGGGGCAGTAATTATGTATCAGGACAAACAAGGAGGGTCTGATCAGTTTATTCCAGCAGCAGCATCACTTCAGGAAACACTCGCTTGTGTTTTCTGGTTGCCTGCCTCTGTCCTAACTCAATCTACCTAAGCTAACAAGTTGCACCATCATCATGATTGCAAATCCTGCAACCATGAAGGAGGAAAAGAAAGACCCAGACAAAAACAATCTGTGATCCACATTTGTATTCCATTTTGATCATCCTAGGCAAAATGAAAAGGAACACCATTTGCACCTTAAAATATTACAAATCAGTTTGTGTTCCTCTAATGATTTAAATCTCGTTTAAACTAAACATGTACTCTGTTAATGAGGAAATAAAGCCAAAATTCAAAGGCTGTTAAAAAGTGTCCCTTAATGCAATAGCCTGTGCATCAATGACCTGAAATTGGTGTTTTATTTAAGACATATTCAGTCTCAATCTTTCTCATCTTGATGCTGTTCTATTTTAGTCATTCAGGTGTAGATTTGCTGCAGTCTTTGAAATGATTGTCAGTTTGGGGAAACCTCGAGTTATCAGTCAGATTTTGACTCGACCACATATTTAGTATACAGAGGAGATCATGGTCAGCTCAAAGCACCCAGCCCATGCCTGTGGGTACAAAACAAGACCAAATCATCACCCCTCACGTGCGCTTCCCAGGTTTAAGCTGTACCTTTATACTAGGCTTAATTATAAACTTGAGCCAAATTCATTTCTACATGGAAGAGTTTTCCTGTTGCAACTATTTTAAGCAAGCCTTACTTGTCTGTTTCCAATTTTATCTTTATTAACTTTGACATGTAGCATGGAAACTTAAGCAGTAGTCTGCAGCCTGCAACTCTGGAGTTGTGTGTGGCTCTTAATCAATAAGAATAATAAAATGTAATCAATAATTTTGGACAAAAATGCAAAAGAATTGAATGTTTTGAAATGTAATTTTAAAAAAATGCTTTCCAGACATTTCATAAAATGAAAATGTTATGGAGCATTTAAATAAAAAAGCAAAAGTTTTTTTTGCTTCTTTATTTATTTTGCAAAATGTACTTTTCTAAATTAATTTTCTTTAAAAACTGAATCTCTGAAGAAAAATGTTTCAAACCTAAAAACTCAAGTAAACTTGTTATTCTGACAATTGAAAATCTGTTATCCATTATTAAAATAAGCTATTCGGTTCATTGAGTTATGTTCCTTTTTTTTGGCTTAAAAATTTCCTTCCTGATGCAAAAGACCATTGAACCTTAAAAAAGGTGCACCTAATTTTTGCTCCATCTGTGCGACATGATTGACTGCACCTCCTGTGTGTGCAGGTACTGTGTGAGAAGTACTGGCCTCTGGAAGAAGGGACGGTTTATCATGGGCTGTTCCAAATAACAACAGTGACTCGGAAACAGGGACCAGATTATTTTGTTACCACCATTAACCTGCGACAGGTAAGAAAAACGCCTGCTCTTCCTTTTCCCTTTAAACTGACTTCTTTTTACTTTATAGGCAGAACAAATGTTTGTTTTTTTTTTTCAGAGGGACCTGCCAAACGACAGGATAATCACACATTACTACTACCCGTCGTGGCCGGACCAGAGTGTCCCAAACCCATTGTCTCTGTGTGCGTTCATCGAGCATGTCCGGCAGCATTTGGAGGCTCTACCCTGCCTGGGCCCAGCTGTGGTGCACTGCAGGTGTGATTTCTGGATATAACATCTTCTACTTCAATAAATGTAAGGTCTGGAATCAATTTTGTTTCACTCTGACAGTTTTGTTGCTCGGCTTTTGTGCTTCAGTGCAGGCATTGGCCGGTCGGGGACGTTTGTGACTTTGTTGTGGCTGATGCAGCTGAGCATGAGAGGGATCCCACCTGACATCAAAGGTGCTGTGAAGGACCTGCGACTGCATCGGATGTCGATGGTCCAGACACTTGTAAGTCTTCACTGAACATCACTTAAATACACAGCTAGAAGGATATTTTAAAGCGATAACAACTCAGTTTATTCATATAGCACCAATTCACAACAAATATTCTGTTTAGACACTTTAAAAGGCAAGCAGGTCTGATTTATGTCCAGTTAAACAGATTCTAGTTAGGTCCAAATTCAAATAGGTATCCAAGGAAACCAAGGCAATTGAGCAACAGAGGATTTAGCAACAGTCCCTCATCTTAGCAAGCAAGAGGCAAAGATGTGCCTGATGCAATAACTACAACCTTGTACAGACTGAGATGCGAATCCCATTAAAGAGTGAGCTTCACAAGGCATCACACAGATTACATCCGAGACATAAATCTCTACTTTTGCATTTCTTGTGTTAAATCAATCCTGAGCCAAAGACAATGAAAGAGAGGTCTTACCTGGTCTTAGGAGATAAAGAATCAGACAGTTTAGAGGAAGAGTGCAGAGAGACAGAATCCAAGCTGCTTTGGGCACATTGCAAATTTTCCAAAGTTGGTGAATACTTAGGGAGCGACATGACATGCAATGCAATCACCACCCACAGACTTTTAGAAGGAATGCCTCTTTGCAGACAAGTTTTATGGATATCGATTTTATTTTCCAGCAGGACTTCACATCTGCCCCCAACTGCCAAAGACCATGTGCTCAATTGACCAGTTTTTCTTTTCTTACCTGAATCCCACAGTGAAGCTGTTGAGTATTGTCAAGAAGAGAAACACTTGACCAAACGACACAGATAGGCTGAAGGCTAGAACCTGGACTTACTAATGACACAGGCTGAGTCCGTGCCACATGTCACCGATCCAGCAATTTACGCAAACAGTGCCCCGATTAAGTACTATGCATAAATCTGATTGTATGTAGATATACTTTTGGTTGGCAGACATTTATGCATCAAAAAAATTGTTTTTATTGATTTATGTCCTATTCATGTTGTTAGAAACTGAATATTTTATTAACTATAAATTCTAATCATCAAAATGACTAAATAATCACAAGAAATATAGCAGGAACTAATCAACATAGTTTAAAAAAATTTTGGATGACTAACCTTACTGGGAGGCATAATTGAGCTCATATAGACTGTGTACTTAACTGACTCATGCCATCCAAACAAAACAAAGACATTTCATAACCTGCTCATTCCTTTGTGTGTATTCAGAACCAGTACATATTTATTCATCATTGTCTGCTGCAGTGGCTCAGTGGAGGAGCATCAGCAAGGTAGGTATGCAGAAATAAGTTCCCGCTGCACGCAGAAAGACAGTACTATGAGGCAACCTATGAAGACAGAATGATTCATCTCCGCTTTCTCAGCAGGCAACAGATGCAGGTACCGGGTTTGAATTCTAACCAACACAAGAAGGATCAACCTCAGAGCTCACGGAGGAGGCGGCGACACAGCTCTCAACAGAAACCTCCGGCAGATCAACCCCAGAACACACTGCAACAGATTTTTAAACCTGGGAACCTACTGAGGAGGTTAATACCCTCCTTATCACAGATGAATCCGGACTCACAAAACGCCTGAAGATATCCTCTGAAAAAGGCATGGAGGAACTGATAACCATCTCATTGGATGTAAAAAGGGGGTTCTTGATGCTGCTTTAAACAAGTGTAGGCAATGACTGCAACGCTGCGTATGCAGTGTGAGGAGAGGCCCCGGAGGCACAGAACTGCCCTGACAACATGCAGATAAATGCTTTTAACAAAGACACAGCAGTTTGTACTGTAACCAGGAGGAAGAACTGAGGGAATAATTCATCAGGTTAAACCTGTTATTCTGCAAATCACTTCTGATTCATGAGAAAAGGAGGCTGCATGAAGTAAAAATACTGCAGGCAGAGGCTTTTTATCAGGTCACCAACAAAAAACCTTTTATCCTGAGCAAAGATTCCAGTTGGGAGCGGCTAGAGAGCTAATTATTTACCTTAACTGGTGACAAAGACTGCTGAGATGTATTTTATTAACAACTGTTGGAAAAAAAATGTCCACTGTGTATTTCTTCCATGATACACAATCAAGTCTATTGATCAGGGTGCAGAGGTGACAACAGAAAAGCAGACACACGAGCTAGTAGCTGTACAAAAAAGGTCATGTTTGAAAAACACACAGGCACTGCCATTCTCCTTAAATGACTGAATCCCATTACAGTTCATGGAGAAACTACTGGAACTATACATTATAGAACATGTAGGACTAACCCACTTTAAGTCTTTTATGGAGTACAGTGGACATGATACATTAGATCCCTCTTTAGTCTTTGTGTTTGATGTCCTCAAGAGATAAAGGATTCAGCAGACGTCAGCGTCCAAGTCCTCCCTTTGCCACACTTTCACCGTGTGGCAAGTGCTATTAGCTGCAGATTAGGCGGCGCCACGTGTTGCAATCAAATCCATGGGGGATTTAACTACTAATGTGATTTAATACCGCCAAGCTCCAACAGAGGGTGCTCTTAAGCAGGTGACCTCAAAAGCTCAGCATCTCCAAATAAGTAGGCTCAACCCAAACAAAATATCAGAAAAAAAAATGTATATAACTTAAAAGACTTTTTCATACCTAGTTTGTCTTTTTTAATACAGATGTTCACTGTGAGACTCAACAGTGACCAAGGCAGACAAAGGAATACAACAACAAATAGGAAAAGGAAAAGCAGCATAGTGTAGGCCAACCATGGTGACAACTGGAAATATATTACAGATTAAAACTGGTAAGAAAATTAACATTTATATCAGACTGTTGGTGAAGTGAACCAACAGTTAAAATAACTTTTAAATTAGCGTTTAGGTCCACTAAAAGATTAATAGACTCTACATCCTTTGGCCAGAACAAAGACAAAAAAGGAGACTGTCTCAATGAGACAAATTTCCCTATATATTGATTTTTTTAAGTGTATTTACAGTTAATGTCCAAGGTAGGCCAGCATGTGATATAAACAGATACATGCCACCCCAAAAGAAAATAAAATGAGGAGAGTGAGAAGAGCAAACTACTCATGACGAGCTATCAAAGGCTGGGTGATAAAAACAGGAGGAGTCCCTTCTGTTTTTACTTCTCTTCAAGTCCAACTAGTGCACGCTCTCTGACATGTTAAGCGCTTCCTGGATTTCACGGACAACAAGGATTCGGGCGAGCATTTGCTCCAAGTGCTCCCGGGGGATTGGTTGTGTTGAGTACCAAATGGGGCTGTTTGGAGCCACCACCGGCTCCGGGGTCAGGTAGAAGGTGTCGTTACGGCCTTTAGCACTCTGAGGACTGTACAAAGACACAACGGAAACAGGAGTGAGGATATTTTATGGGTGTACTTATTAAATGTCAAAGATTTCAGCCTCCCAACACACGTTGAAAAAAAAAAAAAAAGTTCCTAGTAGGAAAGGAAAGACATGAGGAGGGAGGCCTTGATTTCATGGATTACTATCCATCTTTCAGCTACTGCAGATATGTCCTAAATCTCTCAACGACATTTATATGAATCAAACTAAGCACAATCAATCTGCTATGTACGAGAAACAGGTAATTTTCCCTCTGATCGATGATATGCATGTAAAATCCTTAGCGAAAAATGAAACAATTTTTCTTCCCATTCATCAAATATCAAAACTAAAAACACTCATCTTACGTTTCTAAATATATATTTTGATGCACTGTTTGAATGCAATTAGATTAAAGGTTATAGTTATTTATACTTTCGAGCAGTGGTCCCCAACCGTTTAATTTCCGCAGACTGGTCAAGACTTGGGAAGTCAGTGCAGATTTTTAGGGTCCAATAAATATTCATTCTAAAAGATGGAGAAGCTAGATTATTCAGCATCAATGTTTTTTTTTCAGATTCTCAACAGCAATAGTCTTGCAAATTAAGACACTTCAGCGCAGAGTGCAGCATCTTCACACCCTTTCAATTACACCAACTAGTAATTTTACTTAATCATAGCAGCTCCTCTAAGAGAAATTAAATCTTAAAAAGTTGCTTCCTATTTACCATTTGAAGAGGTAGAAATCATAGAGCTTGATAGGGCAGCGCAGCGGGTTCTCAGGGTCCTCCAGCTGTTCTGAGTACATGTCATCTGTCACTAAACAAGACGAAAATCAATCATTGTTACTCTCAATGGAGAACTGCAACTCGTCATTTTGGATTTGATCAAAAAGCACAAGATATGTGCAGCTTTTTGAGGTTGTACCTCAGCAAAAGAGACTGGTCAAAAACAATCAACAGTTGTGGGGGATGATGTTTGTGTGAATGCATAAAAAAATCTGACAAAATTCACAAATAACAGAAGTATCCTTTGGGTTTAGAGCTCACATATATCTGCTTACATGTGTGAGCTCTTTACACATGTTCATCACAGAAGTTATTGCAATAAACAATAATATTGTTTTGAGACCATTTTAAGTGATATAATGTTAATGGCATTATAATCCAAAAATACATTTTCATTTCTAATGCATATTTGACACTAGAACTTGAAGATATCTCATATAATCAAACTAAGCAAATCAGCAACAAAAAATTGAAATATGAAGTCTCTAAACAAAATTGCCCTTCAAGAAAAGTTGAGACCAAAGCACCAAACTGAAGACAGTTTGCATTTAATTAGAAACCACAAGTACAAGTGTTTCTACCAAAAACTTCTACCAGAAAGAGAAAACAAAAAATCATGCAAATGGAAATCATTGAGCTTGCTTTAATTTATCATGCATTTTATCATTGAGCTATTCCTTATTGTGACAGGCCTACTGATTATGAGTAAACATAATAAGCAGGATTTTTACACAGTCTACAAGAGAGTCCTACTGCACTTTTAAAAAGAGTGAAAATGTTTTTTTTAAGGTCACTGGTCAGTAGTTTGAATTGAATCACTTTATGTAATTATAAAAGGACTTTAACATCTGTTTACCCTCTTACCTTTCTGTCCTATGAACCTCTCCGCTGACTTTAGATACCGTATGCTGGTGCTCTTGTCTTTGGGATTGTTGGGACTCTTCCTGGTATGTCTCAACACCTTTGAAAAAGCCAGTTTTAGATGCTGATCCACTGTTTTTAGGTGGAAATATCTAGAAAACAGCACAACATCAACAAATGAGGCAGACTATTAAAGACATACAGTTGACATATGCAGACCAGTCGACATTTGATTATACATCATTAAATGAAGAAAATCCTTTTTGTTAATGAAATGTCTGCAGAACCATCAGAATACAGGAGGGCTTTGAAACTCACTTTGTGTTGAAGAACATGAGAGTTGTGAGCAGTGTTGATGGAGAGTGAGCTCCCAGCTGTTTACACTCCCACAGCATCTCCTCTGTTACATGACTGGGAATAACATACCCTGAGGAAAGAGGTAAAGAACAGAATATGAAGAGCTGGTAGGTCTAGAAAACTGTTGCACATGCAGCTGAAACTCCTTGTCCAGGTTTGCAGGAACAGGTGATCTGTAGGGAATTTATGCAGAGCAACACAGCAAATTCAAAAAATAAAAAATAAATAAATATATGGGTGTACCTAGAGGATGAACTGATGGCCTCCAGGGGTCCAAGATTAGATGAAGACAATGAGCGAAACGAGTATAGTACTGATCTGAGAAAATGTCGTCAACTCGACCGTTATCAAACAGGTACTGCAGGAAGAAGAGAGAGAAGCAGATCATCAGGGGTGCCATTAACTTGCAGTCTATTGGATGCAGATGCTTAGCAGGACAAATAAAACAAGTCCTAGAGTTCTATCAAAATGTCAAAATTCACTTTAGAAACTTTCATTTAATTTCTGTATGGAAGGCAGTAAAATTTAATTTTAAGATTATTGGAACAAAATAATTATTTTTCCAACTTCAATTGTAAACTATACAAATTAAAAGTTTTTAATTTTTTTTCTGTGTTAACTAAAACCTGCTACAGATCAACAGAGACTTTTGGGAATGAAAGAGTGTAACTAACCTTTTGTATGCAGAGAAATACATAATAAAGAACATCCGCCTCATATGATTCTCCTTCAAGCCCCCGAGCTTCCGCTGTCATCAGAGACAGACCCATGCAGAGCTCAGCCACGGCACACGACACCAGATCCTCCTGGAAACGGAGCGCCTGGCGTCCTGAAGCAACACATAAGAAAAAATGCCAATTGAGAAAGGAACAGAAAATTCTTGACCATCCCACAATGGGGAAAGTTGTTCATACCAATTATTGTTAGTTTAATGCTAAGTAAAATTTATGGTCTCTCACGGCCTATTGGAGCAAGTTTGTTCTGATCCGATTTTTCCAGCTCTGCATTTTTTCTCTGAGCCCAGAGTCGCCACACGTCCAGCCCCTCCTCTGGCTTCAGGGTTGCGGGAAGCAGCAGCTCCTGCACCTGCACTTGCTGCTGACCTTGACCATCTACTTCTGCGACCACCGTCTGACCCTGACAACAGCGATGGCAAAATAAATAAATAAATAAATAATTTTCACTGAGCTGAAATGTAACACCTGCAGGATGAAAGGATGCTGTGTTATTACCTGTAGCGGCTGTCCATCCTGCCCTGTCAGTCCCTGTGTGTGCAGCACCTGCTGCTGGGGGTCCCAGATGATGGATTGTGTGGCGTTGGAGTAGCCCTGCACAGCCACGGGAATGTGGATGTTTCCATTCATCAGCTGGGCGGGGAAGAGCGTGTTTGCGGCCAGCGTGTGAACCACTTCCTCTTGGTTGCTCATTCCGGTGGAGCTCGTTATGCTGGAAACCGCCTGCACAGTCTGACTTTGACTAGTAGGGCTTTTTAGCTTGTCGCTTTCAATAGTGACCTGGGTCGGCATTGTGGTCAATGTTGTAGTGTTTGTCCCTGCCACCTGCACCGTCCCATAAGCTTCCTGGGGGATGGCAATGTGTGTGACCTGCTCACGGCCCCCAGACCCAGCAGGAGCAGAGTACACAGGAATGGTCCAGGTCTCACCTGTGGGACTGGTGATCGTACCAGTAGCACTGTAAAGGTGGGAACTGTCTACAGTTAGGAGGTCTGGCCGAAGCGACACGTAGCTTTGCTGCTGCCCCTGACCCTGTGGGATCGCCAAGACTGTGGCTACCTGCTGACCAGGCAGGGCATACGACACAGTGATGGGCATGTCCACCTTACGCTTTTTAGCTGGCTGCAGGACCCCTGCTGCTTGGGATGTAGCAACTGTGGTTCCCATCACCCTCCGCTCCACGCCGTCCTGCTGCTGAGTGGGGGACAGGGCCCCCACGGTCTGGATCTGGATCTGCTGCCCACCTGCCACAGCTGCCACCAGCTGGGCTTGCAGCTGAAACACAAGGTCAAAAGTAATGGTAAGTAAAAATATTTTTTAAAAATTCTAGTACACTACTGTGTTTTACACTGCTGTGCTATTTCAAGATCTCATTGCAATCGCTCTAGCTATTGTGTCAAAAAAATACTACTAATACTAATACTCAGATTTCATAAAAAATAAATAAATAAAAATTTTGAATTGAGAATCAAGACTTGCTGTGTGAATGAAGTCCCAACCTGTTTACTACCTCATCTTGCTATATGGATCATTCCAGTATCAATACTTTATGGACAAACCTGTTGCTGCTGTTCCTCTGTCAGTTCCCCAGGCTGAATCAGCTGTGCAGTGGTAACACCCTGCAGCTGCTGATGAGAACCAGCGGGCACCTGGAGAACCTGGCCAAGCATCTGACCCTGTTGCTGGCCTTGAATTTGCACCTGTGCATTATTATAAGTAGAAACATGATATTAACAAACTGGATAAAATTACAATATGTTTTTCTTAAAATTCAGATTCTGACCTGCACAATCTGTTGTTCTGCATTCTGTTGGACAGTCTGCTGCGATGCAGAGTCCTGTATCTGCTGCTGCTGCGGCTGGACCTGCACCTGAACCTGCAACAGAGGATAAGGTTTTCATTTTTAAAAGAAGTACTCTCAAAGCAAAATTACATTAAATGACTGCAAAATGTTGCAGGCATTTTGGTTAAGGTTGTATTCCGCATTAGAAATCAGAGTGAACAAAAACTGAGCCAAGTGACTCCTTCAACACACCTGAAACAAATATGAATGTCATCAGCAGAAATCTGTATAATCTGACATAGCATGAAATTGCAGACATCTTTCAGCAATATAATTCAGGTGTTCTGGACTAGAAAGGCATCTAAAAGTTTCACATAACTTGCCCCTTCACGTGAAGACCCTGAGCTAAACAAATAAAGTCATAGAGAATTTCTGAACTTCAGTAATTAAACAACAAACACCACTAAAATACTTCAAAGTAAGAAGCGATCAGGAATAACTAATTAAATTGCAAAGTCAGGAGAACACACACACACAATATAATTCACGAGTAGTGATGAACATAAAATTCACATAAAACAGATACAAAACAAGCTCCACCTGAGACAAAAGGAGTCTTTGATATTTCTGTATAAAAACTCTAGTTCTTATACAGAACTGTTCTTAGAATACTGTTCCATAAAATGGAAAAAGCTACTGCGCACGCACACACAATTTCCTCTACTTAGATAAGAGCTCCAAACATTTAAAAACATCTTATTTTTCAAGGACCATCTTTTCTTGATTAGACTTGGTAAAAGACTAGACCAGGTGAGATTTAAATATTTCAAAACTCAAAAATAAAATCTCACAATCAGTCCTTTAGTAGCTAGGAAGTCAAATCTCACAGAGTATTATCTGTCAAGTGTGTGCATCTATTGCCATGAAGCCAAGCATGCAACCAATTCACAATTTGCATGCTTGTGTACTCATAATGAATGCACTCTGAATCCATGACACTATATTTTCACCATATGCAATAAATGTATAAGTTGTATACACAGATATCAAAATGAAAATACATAGTTGACACACAATCTGGTTTGAAGTTTAATTATGTGCATTCCTTATGTGCATGCATTTTAGATGTATATTAAAAACAAATTTATGTCTGCATTAGGGGGTGTAACACACAGACTTCATTTACCGGACATGCCAGCTCCAACAGCGACCCAGCCACTTCTGTACTGTCTGTATAGATGCAGTTGGTCTCTTGTTGGTAAACCATTGTCGTAGTGGTGGTTGTAGTGTCTCCACTTTGTTGGCTGAACTCCTGCAAAGCATCAGGACCTTTACTGGCCAAAGACTCCAGGAACTCCTTCATACGATGTTGAGGAATGCTCCGAGCTTTCTGTCTCACTAGCTCCTCATATGAGCTGCTGCTATCCATGGCATTATTCATAGCTGCAGAGTGTTATCACTTAGAAGGGATGGAAACCTGGAGCAAAAGATAAAAAGCGAAATTTTGAATTTCAATGAAATCTATAATAAATAAAAATGAAAAAGATGACTACATTAAAATCATTCAACACCGGCTTCAGTCGGACGCAGTCAGAGCTAAATGATTGGTGATAGCACAGAGAGCGATTGTAATAGGAAAGGGTTAATTCCGGCTGAGTGTAAGCGAGCTGGGACAAAAGCGCGGTCACTTTCCAAATCGAATGCAGCAGTCTTGGGTTGGTAACATATTCAGGATGAAACTGGCACGCTTAAAACTGGATTTATGTTACTGTCATGTTTACGGTTGCCTGTCTGAACAGCCCCTAACCAAGCTGTTGATTACACAACGCGCTAGGTTAGCCAGGTGCATTGCTAACTAGCCGCGTGTTGTTTGCAAAATAAAGCCACTCACTGTGTTGTTGGAAACGAGCGTTAAATCCAACAATTCATATGACAATTGTCGCTTCGCAATAGATTAAAGGTGTGTTCAAACCATCAGCTCTTGACAAACCATCCTTCGTCAGTTGCGCTTTACTGTTTTTCTCTGATTATCTTAAAGCTAACAGGCTAGTATTAGCATGGATTTTGGCTACCTGTCTCTAACAGCTCGAAGTTTAAGTCGTCCGCAACGGTTTTCCTCCAACAAGCTGGACGGCGCAATACCGTTGATTTTTAGCAGCTACCTAATGGGTTGCGTTTTTCCGTTAGCTGTAGTTTTTTCTTTTTTTCCCACCAGACTCATATTCCGCTGGGCGCCATCTTACAACAGCGTCCTCAAACCAATAGGCTACCGATTTGTAACTCTGATGTGTTATCGCGATACTTCTGACGGGTAACATCGCGAGAATCTTCAGTTGCTTTGTAATCTGTTAAAGGCGACTCGTACAAGCAGAAAAGCAATGCAGGATGGCGCAGATATCGTTCCACCTTAAAACACGGTTCTTCCAGAGACACGCTCCTAGTGGCTCACTGGCGTCTAAATCTTTTAAGGTGGTGCCAGAGAGATGCACTAACTATTTAGTTGGGACTCCCGAAGCTCTGGGCAGGTGGGAGTTAATTCCCATGCACTTCAGTTTGGCATGGTGTTATCCCACGTTGTTTAATATTTATGGTTTAATGTGGTCTTATTGTAGTCGTATAAATCTCTGCTTAAAAGTATCCCTGTCCATACAACTGTTATTCTGATGCCAAATGTGTTGAATCATTGTTTACATCAGTAGTACTACTACTGATGTAATATAAACAGTAGTGGCTTTATGTTATCTATACAAGAGTAAAGAATTTAGAATGAGCTGCCTGAAAGGGTCTTGAGTTAAAAGTTTTATCCAGATTCAGATAAGCTTAGAAGTGGTGATGTAAAGCAGGTGTCTTCATGTCCACTGCCTCATTGAATCTATTCCATTTATAAGCTTAAAGTTTAAAAACTGTTTTAAAGTAAACACTTTAGAGTTCAACATTTTAGCTGTTATTGTTTAACTCAGTTAAAAATTAGGTGCACTTAAGAAAAAATGTCAGCCACACCAGTAGAATTATTCTACGGGCCTAAATGACATTATCATCTGGATTTTAGGTTTTACTGTTTATTCTAGTAATCACTTCTGATTTTGAAGACGACTAAATTAATCACTGGCACAATAATGTCATTTGTGCTGCAGCAGCAGGCAAAGTTCTTACTCATTTACTCAAACTGTTCTTCATAATGTTTCTAGGTCTGACTTCACACTCAAAAACTTTTTTCCTTAAAGAATTTATAAGTTCACTGTCTGAAGTTTGCTCTTATTGTGAAAAAAGGCTCACCCTACCTAAGCATTAGTAAACAATGTCTCTCATTGTACCTTGAGTGTGAAAAGGTAACCCATTTTTTCATTAACATTTGGTTTATGAACCATAGACCAATCTTTTGGAAAGTATAAATATTCAAGAACCATCAGTGTATTCCTGGCCATTTACATGGATATGGAAACATGCTCACTATATCATAAATGCAGACAGTTTTATCATATTAATTTTATTTTTTGCCGTACAAAGGACCCCTGTGAGTCTTAAAAACCACAAGATGGGATGGTACCACCTCAGTTAGAAAAATCAAATATGGCATCTGAGCGCATCCCCTTAACGTAAAACATCAGAGTCATCATAAAATTTGCTCAGGAAGTCCTTTTTTTTTTTTTTCTTTTTATCAAAGTTGCTTACAAGTACCCACATAACAGGTCGTCACTGCTGCAGCAAAAACAGGACACGCATCTTCAAGAGGCTCTTAATACTGATTGGTAAAGCCATAAGACAGACCAAAGAGCAGCCTCAGAGTTTGCTGCTTCCCTTATGAACCAGTCACATGAGCCATACATGAGACGAGCAGATTAGAAATGTTGCAGGCAACAAGAAAAGGCATATCATTTAAAGAGGTCTCAGTAAGATTTATCTGTGTCCTTGTTGATGTTCTAACATAAGTGATACACACAGTGGTCAAGTATCTGAAGGCTCCGGGGAATAAGCACAGCTTCTTTTTTTTAATCAATCAGATCTTCCCTGGGTCTTCTTTGAGTGTGACAGTTCTGTTAAAAACAAGCTGAAATGGAAAGAAAAACCATATTACAGCATATCTTACCACTAGAGTGTGTATGTATTTAATATAGATCTAAAAGACCTTTATAAATACAGCGATAAAAATAAAGCATTTCAAAATTGATTTGAGTTTTATTGTACCTTATCAGCTGAGCTGTCGGGGTCCAGAGAGAAGTAACCAACTCTCTCAAACTGGAATTTATCCAAAACTTTTGCTCCCTTCACTGAGGTATCCACTAAGGCACTGCTGATCACCTCCAGGGAATTCTGGAGAAGACAATATGAGAAGATAAGACAGTAAACCCTCTGAAACTTGTAAAATTATTAATATCTCTGGAACTACAACAAATATCATCTTATCACATGCACAACATTTACTGAATTTCAGTAGGATTTTATGTGAAAGACCAACACAAAGTAGTATATTTGTGAAGAAGAAAGACAATTATACATGGTTTGGAATAAATAAAAAAAGGGTCTAGTGTATTTCCTGAATCAAAGCTTAATCACTGAATGATGAATTAAATTTTTTTTCTAAGTCTTGCCAAAAACTTACAGGGTTGATGTCACTCAGGAAGCCACCTGGCACTTCCGACGGATCTTCTGGGTGCTTGTGCAGGAAGCTACAAAGCAGGCAAGATTTCTCACTTAGTTGAGTTTTTAAATTACAGGCTGTTAGTTGTGGATGGCAGCCGTTGTTTCTGACTTACAGTCTTTCATAGAGACGCACTTCACACACCAGCGGCTGGCTGACCCAGTGGATGAAAGCCTTTGGTTTCTCTGCAGTCTCTGAGCTGCAGCAGGTCACTTCCAGCTCCACCACTTTACCCTGAGAGTCCTGAGAAGCAGAGAGGAATCAGATGACTTATTGAGTAATAACTTCATTGCCATGTGGTAATTTAACAGTTTATCCAAATCTAATGTTTGCACTGAACAACCTTGGAAGCTAAAAATAATGGTAAAAACCAGAAATATGTGTAGATGTATTTGCTTTTTTCTACTTTTCAATTTTACACTTAATTATTTCATGTTAAACTTAATGCATACTTAATTGAGACAAATTGTGCCTTAAATATAATTATTCCACGTGATTTATAACATAGGTAAAGATATTTTATCTTAAAAAAAATGCACTGAAAAGCATACACTAATGCAGTTTACATATGTAGCTGAGGTACCATGGTCCCAGCAGCACCCTATGGCTGGTTTATCATGAATGGATTCACTTCGTTCTTACAAATTTAACTCCCTAAAAATGGTTTTGACGCATTGCTTCTTGAATTTCTTGTATTACAGTGATATTAAATGAAATAACTTAGACATTTACCTTGATGACTTTCTGGACAGAGATGACATACCCAGCATGTCTCAAGCCAACCGGCTGCTCTGGAGTAAGACGCTTGTAACCTTTCTCCATTACCTGAAGAAAACAAAAAACAAAAAAACAAAATCAGTAAGTCCACAATGAAAGACTTCCACAAAAATATTGTAGGAGCTCTTTGTTTATCATCTTTCTAACCTCTCTGAAGTCGCTCTGTTCGATGAATATTGTGCATGTAAATGGAACGGTGTGGGCGCCTTTGGCTTCATTGGCAGGAAAGTCTGGTACCCTTACATCCATCTGTGAGGGAAGACAAAAGCAGTCTGATTACTTAATGAGGTTAAACTTCCATCCATCCATCCGTTTTCTCACACCCTTATCCCTAGTGGGGTCAGGAAGGTGCTGGTGGCTATCTCTAGCGAACGTTTCTGGCAATAGGAGGGGTAAGCCCTGGACAGGTCACCATCCATCGCAGTGAGGTTAAACTTAACAATAAATAAATCTTTATCACATGTATTCTTTATTTGAAAGTAATTTAACAAACCTTTGTGTCCTTGGGGAGGTTTGTTATGGTGACTTTGAGGGGTTCCAGCACTGCCATGACACGAGGAGCGGTGTCATTCAGGACGTCTCTCACACACGACTCCAGCAGATGAGGTTCTGTTGTCGTCTGGGAAACGGTTACACCAACCTGAAATAGAGGCAGTTACAATTACACAACAACATATTCCTTTACATTTAAATCATTGCCGATCTGTGCAGCAGATCAAAATCCCTCCACTCTACATACGTGTGCACAGAAGTTATTGATGGCCTCAGGGGGGAAACCTCTTCTTCTCAAAGCAGTCAGAGTGAAGAGTCTGGGGTCGTCCCAGTCTCTGCATAAGGAAACATAATAAGATCAACAAGGCGGCTTGTGTGTTACATTAAAACACAAGCCTTTTAATGTAATCCAGAGTTTGCTGTATTAATCCAGAATATAATAGTTTGAAGTGATTTATACTCAGAATTTTCAATAACATAAGCCTTGAATCTTAAATAATTCAACAAATTACACACCAAGCAGATTTTTATTAAGAAGAATGTTTGTTGACTTTTTGTCATGTACAGCACATCCTAAATAATGAAGAGTAACTTTCAGAAAAGAAGACCAACTGATTTTCTTAAGGCAGGTTTCTTAAGGTTTTAGAACCCATCTGCTATTTTGTCATTTGTTCAAAGGCAACTTGTGTAAAAGCTTGTCTTTTCTGCAAAATATTTTATTAAATGTCTATAAGTCATGCAGTTTTTTTTTTTTGTTTGTTTTTTAAATAAAATCCTGCCTTGCCTTCTTTCACAATAAGTTTGCAATTTTAACTAATATTGTTTTTTTTTATCCCTGTGACTATACACAAAATCCCCCCAAGGTGTATGAGCAAATGTATTGCGAAAGGATGCATTAAAAAAGAAATCCCTTTGTTCCCCGAAGAGGCTCGGTAAGAACCAGAGTGAAAATACATTTAATCTTAACATAAATAAAGATTTGTTTTGTCACCTGACCACGCCAGTCTCAACAAGTTTGATAATTTTTCTCTTCGACACAACGGTGTAGGTGAGGTTCAAGCGGCCATATTCCCACTGAACGGGGCAGTACAAATCCAGAGCGTTACACAGCCAGTAATACGAGGAACGCCTAAAAACATTTATCAAAAAGCAGAAAAACATGATCAAACCGATGCCTTCAAACCAAAGCCAAAAAAGAGGTTACATACAGATCAAACACTTTGATTTACCTGGCTTGAAACTCTTTGGTACACAGAGAATGGGTGATGTTTTCAATAGAGTCACACAGGCAGTGTGTGTAGTCATAGGTAGGGTAAATACACCTGAAAAGGAAGATAAACCAAAAAGTTAATTGATTGAAACTAAGTTAAAGAAATAAAAACTAAAACATGTTTCCTTACCATTCGTCTCCTGTTCGGTGATGAGGTGTGTACTTGATTCGATATGCCACAGGATCCATCTTCCCGTCTTCCATGACCATCTTCATGCGGAGCGTGGCCTCTCCCTCGGCGAACATGCCCTTCTTCATCCTCTCGAACAACACCAGAGACTCTTCGACCGGTCGGTCCCTCCATGGAGATGGGGGAACGTTGTGGCCTTTCAGCTCCTCACCCTTCTGATGGCACACATACGCATGGCCCCTGATGACAGACAGGATGATCAGAAATCCAGCCGTCCGTCAAAGTAAACTCCCTACCTACATTCTCGACCCCCGCTTACCTGCGGATCAGATCAACGGCGAGGTCGTAGAGTTTCTGGAAGTTGTCTGATGCGTGTGTGACATCGTACGGTGTGTAACCTGTGAGGCACAGCTGCACTGATTAGGAGCCGGTTTACAATACAAGGATCGCACATAATATTCATTTAAAAAGACACATGGTCTGAGTTTAGCAATTAAAAAATACAAAATACAAAGATGACTGTGGTCAGGACTTTAAGTATGGAACATGGAAAAAACATGGAGTGGTGAACAGGAGGAAAGGCAAACCAGCAAGGCCTACAAACAAGGATGAAAGGAAGGGGTGACACAACAAAGAGTTGCAACAAGATAGGGAATAAAGTCTAAAAAGTCTAAAGTTTTTCCACACACTAATTTTCTTTTATCATACTTGTTTAGACCTAGAAAATACTTAAACCACATTTCAAACTTTTTAGGATGGTGGAGGAATCCTGACACATGCATCAAGCTTACATTATAATCAGATAAAACATCAATTAAACACACCCAGCCACTCCACCATGTCCTTGATGGCAGTGAAGTACTTCTCCTCCTCCTTCTCAGGATTGGTGTCATCATACCTTAGGAAACAAATCCCATTGTTTGCCTACAGAAAGAGTTCAGATTCAGAAAAAATGTCTTCACAGAAAAGAGCAAACTGATTTTAAATTAGGCAAATGTACCTTGGCGTAACCAAAGTTGAAATTAATGGCTTTAGCATGTCCAATATGAAGAATACCGTTGGGCTCAGGTGGAAAACGGGTACGGATCTGAAGCAGTTAAAGCAGGCAAAACTCAAGTCACTCAGATCATTTAGTATGAACACTTTTCGTTTTATGTTGACATTTCAACTGTTTTACAGTCTGTACCTGTCCACCTGTGAACTCAATGTGTTTCTGAAGGAGATCCATTGTTTTTGGAGTTACAACATAACCCTCGGTTTTGTAGTTTTCTCCTGAAAACAACAAAAGTAAAAGGTCAGACTATAAACAAATTACCCAGTGTTACATCATCTAATGTTACCAATATGCAGAAAATACCTTAATGCACCAGAGAGAGATTGAACTGGTTTCTAAGAAATATAATCTATGAATGTGTAAGGTGTGACTTTTCTGTGCAGATGATCAATTATTATCAACCAAAGAACATAAAATAGTTTATTCAATCTCAACCTGGTGCAGTTTGTTGTATTGCAGTGTGTCCAGACTACGACAGCACAATAATACAGTCTTAGCTTGAAAAACAGAGACATGCTAATGCTGACAACAAGAACAATAGAAAAAAGACGCTACTTCATCTAAATGCTAAAACTTTTCTTCTCACCTGGTTTGTGAAACTTCAATGCCTCTCCTCTCAGCTGCTCCATTAAAGATCTTCCTTCCACAAAATTTCCATCACCTTAATAAATAAACAAACAAAAATAAAAGGCACGCCCAATGAAAAAATAGTTCAATGCACTTTTGTCTGCTTTGCTGCAGCTCACCATTCAATGTCACCTCCTCTTTCTTCTCTGCCACCTTTGCTTTCGGTGCCTGCATAATAAAGCATGAAGGATGCATCAGTTACAGAGCCAGAAAATATAGAAAGGAGCAGCTCAGGCGAGAGCAGTTTAAACTACCTTCACATATGTAATAGCTCTCTTACCTTGGGTTTCTTCTCTAGATCCGCCTCCGTCTTGGGGCCGAGCAAGTGCAGAACCTTTAAGACCAAAGGTAATGTGTGACGTCACCTGTTCGTATTTAATTAAAGCAAACCCACTCCTCCTCCATTTATACCTGCACATCCACCTCGTTTTTGATCACCTTCCCGTCGGCCCACTTTAGAGCTGAGCGTGCTTCTCCTGCAACAGATAAAAAGACATTCTGACTGTCTGTTCTGCTGTAATGGCTGTGATAATATTCAACCAAATGTGAGATCATACCCATTAGCAATCCCATGTTGAAGCGATACCTCTCCATTAGCAACTGCTCCTTGTACTTCTTGATGACAGACTCAACCTGCACAACATTCCACTGTCACTCAACAAACCAAGACTGGTGCACATAGTGAGAGGTTTACTCAACTTTGCAATAGTAATGCATACCTCTCAGTGTTTTTCAATCACAAATTGTAGTGTATTTAGTGGTAATTTATGTGATCAACCAACACAAACTACTGTGTTTGTAAATTGTTTACCATGTAAATCTAAAGTGAAAGTATTGAGAAACAGTTTTCAAATGTTTTTGCAAGTAAAAATATTAAATGTGTTGCATGCATTTTTATTTAGTCCTCAGTCAAAAACTTTGTAAAAATCCTATTTTGCTCAAATTATAGCTTTGAGTTTTCCCAAGTTGTGTCTCTTCCAGCTTCACACAGAGATTAAAGTTTTAGACCATTTCTCTTTGTGAATCAGCTCGGGCTTTTGAGGCTGGATAGAAAGTATCTAAGCATTACGTCTCCTATCACAGATTATCAGTTGGACTTTAACTAGGACATTCTAATAAATGCAATAAAACTATTACAATAGTCTACTGAGGAACAGGAAATGACAACGGCAGGCTTTGGAAGTCAATAACACAATAAATATGGCCTGTAGACAGCATGTGTTGCCACTATGGTTTAATCAATTTTACGAGACAGATCAGAGATTGCTATTATATTGCTAGGTAAGGCTTGAATTTTTATTAGCTTACTTATAATACATTATATAAAAACTATGCTTCTGAGAATTTTGTGTTTAATTCCAGTTTCTAAATCCTACCTTAGAAACTGAAATGGTAATTTCTAAACTACATTGTGATAATTCATTTAAATCATTTTTTTGTTTTTCTTGTCCAGACAGTCAGGACTTCTTGCGTTAAATCACTAAAATTATTTTAGTGACTCTCTGGGTGCATCTTTAGGGTTTTTGTAACGCTGCAAGATTAAACTTAACCATTGTGTCACGTGATTAAAATACACATGGTTAGACTCTAATTAAATGACTGATTTAATTAGAGTCATTTTCTAATTAAATGACTCTTTGAGGTAATTGATCTTCTGAATGTATTTAAAAGTATTGGTAAATGAGGCTCAACACAAATACACACTACAAATTTCAAGTGTTTATTTGTAAAAACCTTTGAAAACACTTTTTACTTCCACTTCCAGGCAGTGGTTTATGTCGGGTGTAACGTGATGATGTGTCAAAAAAGCTAAGAGTGCATGACTGTATGTGTGAGGCATTTTGCTTCAGATCAGTGGGAGATTATGCACTTACTGCATCCTCAATCTGCTCCGGTGTTGTGACTACACCTACACCACATGCTTCATCAAACTCCTTCTGACTGATGGGATCCTCAGGATGACTTTTGACAAAGTCTAAAGCAGCTGCAAAAAATACAGATAACATAAGTAAAAGAGCAGTCAACATCAACCGAAGGTTTATTATTCAGTTTTGCTTTCATCGTACATATCAAACGTTGTAAGAAATTACCTGCCAGCTGTAGTTCTGTACAGATTTTCCTCTGAGCGATGCAGTCTGACAGAAATACCAGGCGTTTGTTGTCTTTAAGACGAGAAGCCATACTGTACAGCAAAGTGCCCATGGCTTTGTCCACTCCAGATGCCCCATTGACGCGCTGAGCCTGCCAAAAACAGTTTGAAAAAGTTGATCAAATTTGTTTCTTTTTTTCCAGCTGTTACAGTTAAAAATAGCAGTCGAAATAAGAGAAAGAACTCAACCCAAATTAAAAAACGGGACAAATATAAGCTTAACTACAGAAAATGTAAAGCGAAAGTGGTATTTAAGCTTGATGTTTATTGCTTGGTTAGTTTCAAAATGAGTTAAGTTGGTATGGAGAGCAGCGAAATACCCCAGCTGCACCGGTGAGCTCCTACCTGAATAATCCCTTCCTTGAGTGCCAAAGTCAAAGCTTCATTTTTCTGTGTCTCCTTCGCTTTCTGCTCGCTGAGCCCAATCGAGGTGAAAAGTGTCAAAGTATCAGCCATTAGTCCACTTTAGAAGTCGGAAACACCACAGACACAACGCCACCGCGCACCGTCTTCTCAGAGGAAGAGCGAAAGAGAGACTTCCTGTCCAACGCAAACCAAAACTATTACGCTAGAAAATTATCAGCCAATAGGACGCACACCCCACACACGGAATTGACCAATTACGAATGAGCTTTGCTTACAGTTTAAGCCTATTAACCAATCAGCTGTTTGTTGACATCAGCGAGGGCGGGACTTCCAGAATTAGAGTAACGTTGCATCAGATTGATAGTTCAGTCACTATTTAGCAGAAATTTGTAACAAAATAATTTTTTTTTTACGTGAGATCATTTTAAAAACAGAAGAGCGCTCTTTTTTTCTTTAATTTATTTTTTTACATGAGTGAATATTTCCATCGCAGGGTAACTCATTTCTGTCCGTCATTTTCCGTGTTAACTCTGTGAAAGTTTTGATGGCTCTTTCAGCTGGCTTCACTCCATTTACCAGCCGGCGAGGAAACCGGCACTCAATCTAAGCAAACTCAAAGCTGTGAAAAACTGCATACAAAATATCTGTGCACCACCTGAGGCCAGAATTCACAGAATTCCTTTTTATCTTGCCTCATCGGTGTGTGGTCTTCAAATATTTAGGGTGAGACCATCTCCCGCCTGCCTCCACCTCAATCTAGGAGAGAAACTCCTCCCTCAAAACTAGCCACCCGGAGATTTTGCCGGTTGACGGGTAAAAAGTGAGTCCACCATATGTATATGTCTATGTACAGTCGCTTTTCATTTCTCTGCAGGTTGCATGCCGAGAAATCGATGCGTTTTTACTACCGATCGTTTATCGGACGGTAAAGGCATATTTTAGCTCCAAATAGTAAGTATGGCCAAACATGCGGTGTTGTCTTCAGGGACCAAATTGTGGCGATCTTTGCCATGCGCAAAGTCGGAGCTGCGACTGGATCTCACCCTTGCTTGTGGACAAACTTTCCGGTGAGTGTTTACAGACAACTCATAAACATTAAATGAACCGGAAGTTGCGCGTGCTCCTGTGTTTTTCCATTTAAGCCTCATTTAATTAATTCACAGCTGGAGAGAAACTGCTGATGGGCACTGGACTGGAGTCATAGGAGGGCGTGTTTGGACCCTGACTCAAACAGAAGACACTCTTTGGTACTACGTGTACACAAACCAGACTGGAGCTGGTGGAGAAAACAGCTCGGAAGACTCCCTGAGGGCAGAGTCTGTCACTGCCTCACATCACCATCACTCTGAGGTGGAAGCAGAGCTGCTGAGAGACTACTTCCAGTTGCATGTGAAGCTGGGGGATCTATACAAGGAGTGGGGTGCAGCAGACTCTCACTTCAAGAAGATTTCTGACATCTTTACAGGTCAGTGTGTTTGTTCATGTATGCATGTCACTGTTTCACAGTGAATTGAACCAGATCTAAAATGTACCGCTTGGTGTTTCTGCAGGTGTGCGGATGTTGCGTCAGGACCCCACAGAGTGCCTTTTTTCCTTCATTTGCACTTCCAACAACCATATCTCGCGGATTCAGGGCATGGTGGAGAAATTGTGTCAGGCTCTGGGGAGCCCTCTCTGTCAGCTGGATCAAACCTCCTACCATGACTTTCCGACACTGTCCGCACTGGCAGGTGCATAAAACTTCGCATTAGGATTTGCACGCCCTTTACAGGATTGACCAAGTCTCTTTACACCCGTACAAATAATATTATTTTCAAACACTTGTCATTTTGTAGATATTCATTAGAGTGGAACTTTTCCATATTAATCACAAACTTCATCAAAAGAAAAGGAAAATTGTATAATTTCAAAAAAAAATTTTCCCAAAAAAGAAATTAGATTTAGGTGTTGTGTAAAAGTACAAGGTGTGTAACACATTTTTCAAGCCACTGTTGAACTATGGCATATTTTATTTTTCATAAAAGGCTATTGTTGGTTCTTTTATTGTGGTGCTTCTTGTCTGACGTACCCACATTTAGTACTTCATGATGTCCTTTTCAGCAACTTTTTCTTTTTCACAGTTTCTTATTTCATATACGCTGCTCTTGTGATCTGCAGACAGCGGTGTAGAGGAACGTCTCAGGGATCTGGGCTTTGGCTACAGAGCACGGTTCCTTCAGCAGAGTGCTAAGCAGATCCTGAACACACACGGGCCCCAGTGGCTCATTGGTTTACGAAACGTCCCGTATCTGGAGGCCCGTGATTCTCTCCGAACCCTCCCTGGAGTTGGCACCAAAGTAAGTCAGAACGCAAACATGTTAGATCCTTACATTTTATTGATATTAATTTGAAGAGCAGATATTAAGACTTGAAATAATAAGAGTATTTGTTGTAGGTGGCAGACTGTGTTTGTCTAATGTGTCTGGATAAGTGCGAAGCAGTTCCTGTGGACACACATGTTTGGCAGATCGCTAAGCGGGACTATAAGTACACTTCTGATAACGGACAGAAAACCCTCACAGAAAAAGTTCACAGAGATATAGGTCGGCTTTTCCACACTTTGTTGAAGTTCTCCTCCTACAAAAACAAATTATCTAATGAACCTTTTCTCTGCAGGGGATTTTTTCAGAAATCTGTGGGGGCCATTTGCAGGTTGGGCCCATTCAGTAAGTATCATCGTCCACTATGTTTCCATCTCTTTCACTGTGGATCTGCTGCTTCCACTTATTTGCCTCTTTTAGGTTTTATTCTGTGCTGACCTCAAGAAGTTTCAGAACCTCAAAGACATGACAAGTTTAAAGCAGCCAAAGAACGAAGAAGAGCGTGAAGGAGAGAGCAAGGGACTAAAAATAAAGAGAGCGTTTGATTTACATCAAAAAAAGAAGAAACCCAAGTCGGAACGTCAGAAGAAGGCAAAGATGTCCGTCAAGACAGAAGAGGTGTGAAACCACAGATCTTTGATCATATCAGACAAACATGCACTGGAATTATTGTTTACAAACTTCCTGGAAATTGGCTCATGATTATATGATCTCTTTCTTTTTTTTTTTTTTAAAAAAACTGAGGGTTAGTACTATAAAATACTTTGTGCTCTTTTATGACTTTAGAACTATAAAACGGAGAGTACAGCGTGGATTGTTTTACAAAATAGTTATTTTAAAAATGATGTTTTAACATTAAAACTGTGGTCATTATGAACCACAAACTCAGTGAAATGAGTTTATTTTCCACTCATTTATGCTACAGATAATGTACAAAAAGCACTGAAAAAATACTGCATTTTCTTTAATCATTGTGTGTGGGAATATGTGGGTGTTTTCTATCTTTCTGATTCTATTGTCCAACATGGTGAGTCCTAATTTTGAACCGAGCTCAAAAACTAAAATAAATGTCAAATCTATTATGATGATAGAATCTATTTAATCTAATAATTACAAAGGAAACCCAGTTGATTGTCTTTTTTATTTAAGGTCAGCAGAATAAATGCATTTAAGACCTATTGGTTTAATATATTTGGACTAAAAATGGTGCATTTTTATAAGCTTCATCACAATTAACAGGAATAAAGACTTGAGACTTAAGCTATGTGTGTGTAATTAAGCTACACAGTGTGTTTCACTTAGCGAATTGAGTTACTCAAAAAAATCTACTTTTCAGTGATGTTCTAGTTCATTGGTTGGATTAAATGAATTTCATATTTTTATGTGTTAAGACATGAACTGCATGCTTTGAGATGTAAAGAGCCTTACATTATCATTTTTTCTATAAAGAGGAACTTTATAAATAAACAGAATTGAATTTAATAAAGTTTTCTTAACTCAAATGTTCAAAATGTTTTTGAAACAGACTTTAAAGAGAATTGAATCATTTTTAAATGTGGCCAATTTTAAATGTCTTAAAATTGGCCTCTAGATGGCAGCACAGATTGATCTCTATTATTACAGAGAGTCCATGTGGTTTATTCAGCTTTTTGACACTTTCATTGGATGAATTGTCTCTGCCAGCTTCCTTGGCTAATCGCTTTAAGAACAATCTATGGTGTTTGAAGGGATGTTGGAGATGCCCACAGCATGCCACAGCAATGGGTGTTTCTTCAGAGCATTCACTGGACCAGAGCAGTATTTCCCTGGATCAGAGTAGTGTGCTGGCTCAAAAAAAATGATCCTCGCTGAGTGTTCTGATGTCCATATGTTTATCTATAGGCACTTTCAGACTGTGTCAGCTGATCTTTTTATAGCAGGGGTTGCAGTTATCTGCTGTCAGGGCTGCTGTGACTGTCTCTGGTGACAGCATGACCTTCTAGGAGGTTTGATCTTCCATGTGAAGGAATGACAGAGCTACTTTTTAGTTTCCTTCTAATCATGACTCTTTTTAGATCTGCACGGCCATCAGGCTCTAATGTGAGAAATGTTTTTTGACGTGTCTTCGAGCAAGCGGAGGCCTATGTGTGTGTGGCTGCGGATGTGCGTGTTGTACATCCATAGGACTGTTTTATTTTTGTCGAGCAGAGTGCAGCCATGCGAGTTAATGAGAATGTGACTCAGCTTTCATCCCCGCTCCACTTCAGCCGGGCAGAAGCAGTGTCTCTGCTTCAGGCAGAGTCACTGTGAAGATAAAAATAAAAAAAAGAGAAGGGGGATAGGTCGGCGTCTGCAGAAGGTAGGGACAGTGATGTTGGTGAGGGCACAAAGGACAGCAAAACAACAGTGGCCTGTGCATTATATAAGACATGTGTCTTGACTTTTGTTGTACCCTCAGGAGTGATTCAGTTAAAAAGACATTTTACTGCGCCTACTTTCTCTAACATGAGTGTTGTTGCTGCCTACAAACACTTGGAGGCACCACAATCAGAGCTTCCATGAAACAGAAAGATCTCCATTGATTTCCAGAAGTTCATAACAGCTTGGATGGGAATGTTTTGTTGTAGCGGACCGTAAAGCGTGTGGGACCTTTACCCATACACTGTTCAGAGGGAAGTTCTCTTGAAAGTGGGCTATATGCAAAAATTGACCTTACAAAAATTTTATTTTTTATTTATTTGTGTTGGCAGTATGCATAAAGGGTAGGCTTCAGTGAAAATATACTTTAGCTTGGTGAACAATAAAAGTGTTTAAGTTTTAAATAGATAAAAAAAAACAAAACATTTTGTTGCATCTTTCCTAACACTAGAAATATTTTAGTACTACTATCAAATGTTTGTTTAGTGTTTGTGTTTTAGTTATTCTAAATACATTAGGAAATTTCTGATATTATTATTATTATTATTATTATTACTACAGCTAAAACAGTATTTTCAGTACATAAGTTAAATGTACAATTGTATGGGAAGAAGTTTAAAATTATCAAATTATGTTCTGCCTATTTTTTTCATCACTAAGGTTAATATTAGGATGTATTATCAGGCCTCAAGCTGTTAAAGTACTCTGTTCACACTACAAACGTTACATTGAAGTGCAAATGAAAGTTGTTTCTTTTCTTTAAGGAAAGCTAATCTTAATTTTTAGTCTGACACAGTAGTTATCAATAAGATGGAAAAAATGTCACAATTAATGATATGTGAGTAATCAAACTGTGACCTCACTCTACCAATAAAAGGACCCGTCTCTGTTTTCTGTCTTCTGTTTACACAGCAGTGCCAGATGTTTTCATAAGACAGTAAGACAGACAAAAACCTTAAGAGTGATATCAGTTCATCTTAGATGTGGTGAAATTTAACACTTCCACACGCAGCTGTGATGAAGTCCAACAGAACAGGGAGGTGGTCCCCACATGGAGGTCTCATTGGGGCCCAAAGATGGGGTGCTTTGTTCCGTAAGATGAAGGGAAACCACAAAGTGAAAGACTGAAAGCACAGAGCTGCCAAGGATCTTTCAGATCTCAAACTGTTCTGACTCTGAAGTGTGTAAATGGTCGCTGACAAAGCTGTTCTTAATAAAAGCAGCTTATTTTGTCAAAAAAAGAAAATAATATGCATCATCTGAAGGGGCCCTCGCTTTTCAGCAAAGGATTAAGACTCAATAGCTCATATTTTTAAGGAGGATGGTTGAGTTTGAACCAGCTAAAATTCAGTTCAAATTAACTCTTTGAGCCCAAAAAGTAAAAGGGCCTCAGGCCTACCCACAGCAAACAGAATGACTAAAGAGTTGTGACCAAAAAGGTGTAAAATGATTTGAAATAGAATAAACTGTGGAAAAAATATGACTGAGACCAAAATCTGAAACATAGCTGTTGCACACGTACAGGTGACACCAGATGCACACATCAAATAAAAAGGCACATATACCTTTTGGCCTCGCTCTCTGAAGATAAATCAGACTAAACTTCTTTTGTTCTATGTCAGCTGGAATAACCAAAATTAGTTCTGTAAACTAAGAGCCACAAAAAAGACTGAATATGTCATTAATGTTATTAAAAACAGAAATGTACATGCATTTTCTCTGTATTAGCCTTTTCAGAGGGAAGTTGTTTACTTGCGTCAAACATTTTGTGTTTCCTTCCACAAACTTCTCATAAAAGTTTGATGGAAAAATATTTCATATATAAACTCTTTTTCTCATCACCTACAATGGATTCATGAAATCAATGAAATCGTAGGTATACCTCTAAAGATTGTACTCTAAAATACAAAACTGAATTTTACCATGATGTATATTTTATGAAACACGTTATGCCTGATTTAATTTGAGAAAAATTACATTGGAATGATTGTCTTTTTATCCAATATATGCACATGGTTTCTGTAGTAAATCCCTCCCGATTTGTTTGATATCAGAAGAATGTGGACTTCTCCTTTTTTCTAATGCAGTATCTCTTGTTAGGTAATTCTTCAAATATTTAGGATAGCGAGAGAAAGAAAATCATGCCAAGAGGAAAGGTCAGTAGGCTGCAGGCTCAATAATATCAGTTACTGATGGATGAAGAAACATACAAATTTCTAAACTTAAAATCAAAACTTGAACACACAATAAAAGACGAGACAACAGCCTTATCAGCATTTCATCAGTCATGATTAAAAGTTTGTGCCAAAGCAAATGGAGGCATAAAACAAACCACGTCTTTAAATAAACCATATTTTTGGTATTTCATATGTCTAGGACTTTTTTTTTTAAATATAACTTGTGCTTTTTATTGTGACAGAGTGATTATACCTCAAATTATACATTTCAAAATGTAATTTTTAAAATAAATGTTTCTTAATGGTATTTAAAATCCTTAAAACTCTCCTGTAAGTAAGCTCTTCTAAACAATTCCCTTCTTATTAGAGCCAGCCCCCTCTTTGTCACCCTACTACTCTAATCTTGTTACAGCTGTCAACACTCCTCTCATGTTACAGTTTCTCTTAAAGAAAAAGTGAAATAAAAAGGTCTTTTGCATCTTTTTAAATTAACAGTCATTTCTGGCATTAAATCCATTGCCAACGTGTTGTTAATCAAGAAGATACAATGTTAGTCATAATCTATGGACAACAATGTGATTACCGTCCAAGTGTTCCTGTTCCACCTGTTCAAAGCCTCCAGTGACCCCCGCTGGCTCAGTAGTAATTTAATGGCCTTAAGACAATCCTCTGAGCCACCCAGGTTATTTTAGGACTCAGCTCGATGGTCCAGTCGGTTCGATGAAAGTGAAGAATACAAGAGAGAACTTTAGGAATCATTTGGGCATGATACCTGTTTGTAGTCTGGTTCTGAATCTACGCCCACGGCCATTGTCAGATGGTGTCTGTGTTTCGGATTAATCAGAGCAAAGCTGCTACCTACCTTCAGCGTGTCCAGACAAGAAAATGTAGAAGTTATTGTAAAAACAGAAACACTCTGACGAAGCATGACAGAGTGGCTCTGAGCCAAGGTGCAGCATGAGGAAACTCTATCAGTTTGGCTCAAGGTGGCTTGTTCTCGCTCTACACACCCAGAATGGGCTGTAGCACAGCAGAGTGAGAGTATTGTTTCATGCACAGCTCTGGACTCATCTTACTGTCCTTGCAGCTGTGGCACAAACAATCCCTCATTCAAGGTACTGGCTGGACTTTTCAGTTAAATCAATCAAAATTGAACAAAATGCCAATCTAAGTCTTTCTATATGCATTGATATTTCATAGTACATCTTCACAATAATAATAATAATAATAATAATAATAATAATAATAATAATAATAA
>VMRN01000021.1:5550467-5598079 GCA_010277015.1 Poeciliopsis turrubarensis
AATAATAATAATAATAATAATAATAATAATAATAATAATAATAATAATAATATTCATTGTGATGGACTATAACAAAATTAGGTGCCTTCCCTAACAAACATTAATTCACACAACATCACACATCACAATGGCATTAGAATTAAGACTAGCTCTACTGGATATAAATTGTTCTCATTTACTGAAGATAAAAGCTTCCAACAAGCTGTCATATTTACACACCCCTGGTGACATTTACATACAGCAGATGAACAGTTTGTTTTCTCATCTTTATTGGTAACAGCAAGTTTGAGCTGAAAATACTGCATGGATTTCAAGTTAGTTTGGTGACAATAAAATGCTCTATAGCGGTTTGAGAGGAAAATTAGGGCAAACTGGAACTGTCATAATTTGATTTTCACAGATCTTCAGTCATGTTGAGACAATAGTCTTGATCCATTGAACTTTTAATTTGTATTTTGTTTCATTCTGTTTGTTCTATTTGTATTTTGGATTCTAAAGTTCTATGTTTAGTTATTTTTACTCTGTTGAGTTATTCGGTCCAGTGGGCCTTTTTCCTCAGATACTCAGGCCACATAGCCACAATGCATTTAGCTATTTTGGCCTACTTGCTCTTTATCCACACTCGCCATGCTCTGTATTTATACTGCTACTTCTTTACTATTAAATGCATATTTGGAATCCAAGAAATGGTGCAACTGGTCAATTAGCATGCATCAGTTGTTGTTTTTGACAAACTTTGGATAAGTCCTGATAAAGCATGAATATGCAGAGAAAACTTGACTCCAGCCATGCAGTTTTATCAGAAAATCTTCAATACAGCATGTTCAAAAGGGATCATTGGGTGCTGCACCTTGGACTGTTGACTGCTAACCACTGGAGTAGGTTGCTTGTTAAAAAAAATAAAGGCTGTATACTTTTTGACACACTAGAGTATTAGAGTGACCAATATGCAAACATACACGTGTTTCTTATTTATCTTTTTTTTTTTTTTTTTTTGACAAAGTTGGATGCACAGGGAGAACTCTGATGACGTCAAGGACCCGATTAAAAAGAGAGGTGAATGTACCTTTTTCTTCAATGTATTTTTAATTACCATGTTCTTTTCTAAAGTGCTTTTTTTTTTTTTTATTCGTTGCACAAATGTGCTTTTGTTGTCAGAGCACATTTTTCCTAACCCTACTTACGCAAGTTTAATATTCATAACACGAGTTTAATTTAGATTCCAAAAAAAAGAGAAAAGAAATCTGGACTCTCAATTGCATCCTCGGTTCTACTGTATGAACAGGTAGATATGAAATGACAGTCAAGAAGTATCCGCCCGCTGTTGCGTAAGAGCCGTGTCAGGCGACCGGTTGGTAGGTAAAACAGTCGTGTTTATCCGCTTCTGAGGAAAACCAGTGAGAGGGAGGGAACGATGTGGAGAGAGATGATGAAGAGGACGGAGGGGGCGTATATCCCGTCAGTAGCTCGTGGTTAGGGGAAGAGGCATCGATAGTACAAGATAGCTGGACACAGAGGAATCCCTGGTGGTTGCATTCGTCGGATAAAACGAGGAAGGGCTACGTTTTTTCTGCCATTAACACAAAATGCCTTAGTCACCACCAACCTGCCGCAACAGACGCCGCCTCAAAGGACCCGGACCGAGCTGCAGGTACGTCTTCCAGGCACCGACAGTTGCGTAGCAGCCGCTATGCGGGGATACATTGCGCATTGATACTGTAGTGACGCTGCCTTTACCTGTGCCGGGCCGACTCACCGTTCAGGTTCAGGTTCCCACGCGACTAACCCGGGTTTCATTCAGTGGTGGTTGATAAAGGCTTCAGCTTTTTATTGTTGTTATGATTTCCTGATTAGTAGTCGCACAATCTCCATTCTAAAGGGCGCCAGGGAAAGGCTGGACAAGACAAATTAACCCCCGGTGTTGTGCCGCAAAAAGCGCCCCCACCGATGTTAGGACAGTAACGGCGTTGCTATTCTCATTAATGGTTAACAACGGCACCCTGATACTACTTTGTTATTCGCAGAGTGTAATAAAAGCTGCAAAGTCATGAAAAACAAAGTTTGTTGGTCGCATTTTCAGGTAAGTCAGTGTTTATTTTTAGCTGCACTGGCTTGGAATTTATTGACTAATAAAACTGAGCAGTGGAAGATTATGGAGGATCAAAAGTGTCTCAATTTACACTTTTGAGACAACGAATCAATCATTGTATATCTATTTATGTTTAGCATAAAGTATACACATCAGCCAATAAATAGAAAATCGCCAAATAGTTTCTTAATTTAATTATTTCAATGCAGAGTTTAGTGTGGCAATATTACCAAACAAAGTCAGTGGGACCAATATTAGCAATGTTATTGTAGTTCAGATCAAATTAACTCATTTGAAGCACACTATTAGGTTACATTTATAGTTACAGTGTTAGAGGCTGACACCTTTTTGGGCATTTCTGAATTTGACTCATTACAATAAAGGAATGAAATCACAAGCATGTTCAAGAAACTTGAGTTTGAAAAATGAATCAGATCACAGAAATATAGCCCTATCAAAACACAATTGAAGCACAGATATGGATAAAGATTTCCCATTTAAAACATGTCTTTTGAATGCATTCCTTCATTAACAATAACCCAAAATAGAACAAAAGGAAAATGTATGTGCCCAGCTCTTCTCAGATGAAAAGGGTTTAGTAGGAGTCCAAAGGAACTCCCTTTCAGACGCCTGAAGGATTAAACTAAACCATTGTGCATTGCCAAAGAAGAACCATAAAATAAATAACTGAATTGGGCTCGTCATTTACTTTTGGACTTGCAGCTAAATAAAAAAAAAAAATGTTGCCACATTTCTTAATTTCTTCATTTGATGAGTTTGTTTCCAATTTTTTTTCTTGGAATTGTGAAAAATAAAAAGTATTTTTTAAATATCCTATGTTGAATTGTGAGGCTATTCATATTTGATAGATGCCTATAATAATTTCATTGTCAATTTAAATTTTATAGACTACTGGAATCTGGGAGAGTTCTAACAGATTACCTTAATTTTAAAGAAAACCACCACACCCCAAACCCGATAGTAAAACTTTTAGAAGAGCTTGAGTAAGATTTTACATCTATTTTGGTAAAGTCATAATGAGAAAGTCAACTCAAGAAGTACCGAAAAGGGAGTAAGAAGACAAAAGATGACTTATGACTATGGCTCTGGCATCAAATAAATGATTAATTTCACTGTCTTCTTCTGTTTCAAAGGCTTTTGTTCTGTCACGATGAACAGAAAGTACTTTTTGTCTCTAAAAACAAAAACCTAAAGCAGACAGTGGAAAATAAAAGAATTGAATAGAAATATAATTTATTTCAAGTTCTATTATTTATGATATACTTTAAAGTTGCTCATCACTTCTTTTTATCAGCCAGCAGTTCATTTACTGACAAGTTGTTTGCAACCTCAACATAATTTTATTGCATCCAGCTGCAACAATATGAGAGTCTTGGGTTCAAGCAGAGCTGTGGTTAACTTTCTGTAGTCTGCAAGGTTTATGACTTGTGATGCCTGTAATTTATTTTTTCTGAAAGTGTCTTTGTGGTTCAGTCAACAGACTTGCTATCTTTCAGGGTGTGTTTCTAGCAATGCCTGGGAGCTAATTAAAACATCAGAGTCCTAACAAAGTTGAAAACGTTGTAAAATTTCTGCTGAACTTTCTTTCCATGGTTCTCCAGTCACGTGATTTCACTGACAACTTTGACATATAAAACAGAAAGAAATTTTCTGCAGATCTCCTGTTTGAGAGAAGACAATTTGTTAAACAGAAAATTAAAGCATTGCAAGGTTACCCCCCTTTAAATGTCATTTAATTTTTATGAAGGTAAAAGACAATTTTCTATTAAAGTGAAGTGTTTGGATGATAACCTGAAGGCCCATCCAATGATGGCAGATCAAGGGAAAATTGCCTGATTCTGGTCTTTGGTGGATCAATTGATGCATCTGTAATATTCCAGTTGTAGTCACAGCCTTCGATCAGTGGCTCACTCCCCCGATGAACTTTAGAGATATTCTGGGGTCTATCTCCTTTAACTGGAACATCCTCTCCATCAATGATCAAAAACATCCGGAACTGTTTCTGGAGCCTCTTTTCAACATCTCCTGTGTGGTCGATTTCTGACGTTTTGACTCCCCCCAACATCCCCCCCCCCCCCCCCCCACACACACACACACAAGCACACACAAACACATGCACTCTGGGAGGCCTTCTTAACAACCTTCCTTCTCTGGGGGCAGATGGATCAGTTTGGTCTGACGCTTATATTCTGTGACCTCACCTGGAAAACTTTCTGGAAAATCAATTTTCCAGGTTAGGAGCTCAAATGTCTCGAGATCTAACAGTAAAACTTGAACAAAATAGTGAAGGGGATGTTTTGTTTTTTTTAAATTGTACTGGTAGTAAGGCGATACAGTGGGAGCTATTTGGAAACCGTGTGTTATTTCAAGGTGTGGAATTTTGTAACGGTTAATGGAAGGACCTCCCCCGTGGCTCACATTCCAACACAACCACACATGCTCCTTCTTTCCCTTTTCTTCCTGTTTCTCACCCACCCACGTATGCACATACATTCACTTCCTAACACACCCACAGTCAGAATGAAGTACAAACAAGTTATACATCTGCACAGCTAGCTGATGGCTGAGCAGTAATGCTTTACATTTATACACCACAGAGGACAGTGACCCTTTACATTTAGCTCCATATATGTTTATGTCTTTGTATTCCCAACATAGTTATTTACGTCTTTTACAGTGCCCTCATCTTCTGCCTATCTGCCCCGTTTCTGCAGAAAGTCTTCTTTCTGTAGCCTGATTTTCACCGTTTCTTTTGTCAATTAATTAACGTCGCAAATTTTCCTCCTTATTAAGCTTGTTAGAACCACCTTTACAACAAATAAGAAAACTATTCCAAGTAATCATAGCTATGGTTCAAGTTATTTCACTAAAAGGTTAGAATTCTTTAATTTTTTTTTTTATACAAAATCAAAATCTTCAAATCAAGAACCCGTAACTTTTATTTTACTCTTTGCTTCTTTTTGGTGTATCCTGCTAAACCCCAGCTGGCACCTAAAAGAACACCAGAAATCAGCATCAGCCAAGAAAAGCTGGACTAGCACATCTCTATTCTTCACTGATGAGTAAGACCACTAAAACTAACAGAACTGTTGGAAAATTACCTGCTTATGAAAATTGCATCGTTGGGCTTGCCTTTTTTTAATGTGTATATTTGCATTTCTTTTCTTCTTTATTGCACTCCACATTTTTCACAATTTAGATTTTAAAAAAAAGTTATATTTTAATAAACACGTGTTTTTAGTTTGAAAAGTTCCAATGTACCCAATTTCACTAGCAGAACCAAAACACTGCTGGTCATTGACACATAAAATCAAGTCTGAACCTTTAATAGGAGGAGACAGAAAGTCGTAGAGGTCTAAGTACCAGCAGCTGTGCAAGGGAATTACCAAATTGCTGTCTGCAATTGGCAAAATTGTGATTTTAATCAGGAGCCATCCAATCAATTACTAGGTAAACAAGATTTCAGCCATGACTCGGCTTTCTGTCCTTCTTGTTGGTACTCCATGTACTCTGCCAAGAAAGCTATGTTGTCCTCAAAACCTTCACTAAAAATCTAAACCAAATTGTTGATGAGAAGTTAAGAAGACTGATAGAATCACTCAAACCAATGGAAACTTCAGACTCTGTCATCCTGTCTGAAATCTGGTAAAAAGAAAATGAATGTTTCCAAGTAAGAGAGAGTCTCTGCAGAAGCATGACTGTGTGTGCCCCACCCACATACATGCTCGCGCACACACACACACACACACACACATCTCCCAGGTTTCTTATGGAAAGTTTGTGCATTCACTCATCATATTACAACATGAGTGTGTAGACATGACATCAGTGCTGCGACGATTAACTGATTAGTAGCAGCTGCTGCAGCACTTACTCATGTGGTTGTATAACAGCCAGGATATACTGTGGGCTAGAAGTTTATAGTAATCTCCAGATTGCTGCCTGCTACTGTACAGTTGGATTTTATCCACGTGCATTTCCTGCATCAAACAAGGCATGCATTGTGCAAGTAAGAGTGACGGCATGCAGACGACATGCTCACCATGTTGCATTTTAAATTCAGAGTGAAGCGTCTCAGAGAACCCCCTGGGCTTTGCAAAGATAAAAATACTCAGGCCGTTCACCCATCTGCCGTCCCCCCCTGTGAACGGTCTCAGAGGAAAGTAATTTCTATTTGTGAGCCTAGTCACTGTTTGAGGGATTCTGGCTGCAGTATGCACAGATGTGTCAGGGTCAAGAGAATGAATGACGTTTGCTCAACAACGTAATGAAGCAGACAGCAGAAAGGCTGATTCGTTGCGTGTGACTGAAATGATTTGTCTTTTTTCCCCCCCAAATTCAAACTGTTTGGATGAGCTGAAACTAAATTCACTCTTATTTGTGTTGGTCCAGCGGACCAGAACATTCTGCTCTGTTTTTGGCTTCTGGAAAAGAGATTGATTAGTTGTGGCATTTCAAAAACAGCAACCAAGAGTTTCTCTCAATAATCTCTGCTTTGTTTCAGCATATTCTCGTATTTCTGACCATAGGTTTACACTCAAATCCTTTTTTATCTAGGTAGACATAGTGTAACATGCTCCATTACCAAAGAAGTAAGTTGAGAATGCACACCTGCATGTGAAAGTGTGACGCAGTTTCTCTCTTTTTGGATAACTTCCTGGACTGATTTCCACATATGATCAAACCAGTTCACCCTGCGGCATACTTTCCTTGTGTGCATGTCTTTCTTTTATGAAATATCATCTGCCTTTGTTTCTGTCACTTTGTATCAACAAGCTTCTCCGACTCCCCCATCATCTGTTCTATATTTGCATCCCTCCATCTTCTCTCTGTCTTAATTTTATTGCCAGTCTCCTCACTTTCATCAGCTTGCCTCATTGTGCCCTGTGCTATGAGCTACATCAAGCCTCTTTCACCTTCTGTGCTTCTCTATCTGTATTTCCAAAATATTTTATTTTCAAAATACCACTTCTGCATCAGCAGATCCTGGCATTGCATCCCAGTTATTTTGCTTCTGCCTCTTTCATTTGGATATTATCTACCATACAAAGCTATGCAGCTGAAAAACAAGGTAGAAGTAGAAAGAGGAAGAGAGTGACATTATTTTTGAAAATGGAGAGACAGAAAACGAGGTTGCTAAAAGAGGAAAAAAATAAACACTGAGGCTACTGTGAGTGGGTGGAGAGTGAGATGTTCCAACAGTTGTATTCCTGTACACACTGATGTTTACAGGAATACCTGTGCACTATTGTACAGAGCCACTAAACACAAGATTCAGATTGCCTGAGCATGCATTGAGATTTTTCTGCATGTATAAACTGCATGCTCACTCGGACATTGCCAGACACATTTTCAATATACTCACAGAGATTACCTTAAGCATGTTTGGAAGCCCAGAATACACAAGCAAACCCTTGTGTGTGACTACAGTAACTTTTCTGAGGTCTAATTATCATGGATGTGAATGGATGCAGGGTGACTCAGTCGCAGAAAAATAAAATCTCCCATAGCCACTGATTTCTATTTTCTGAGCTTCTCCTTCCCTTTCAGCTGAAGTTTGACTTTGTGGCGACACTGTTCCCAGAGGTTATCTCCCACTCTGAGTCATAGGCAGAAACTGATGTGAAAGAGAAAGATTTATGCAAGTTGGAGAACAAAAGAATGGGTGTTGCGGGATTTTACTGGCAGCTGTTTGGTTCGATCACTTGTAAGAATGCACAGTCCTCAAGGGCCTGGGGGAGTTGCATGTCACCTGCCTCTCTGAAATACGACAGTTAGCTTCACAGCCTCTGGCATCACGACTCAGATAGCTTGTAAATAAGCCCTCCTACTTAGAAGCAACTACAAAGAAGACATGTGGAGGAGATAATCTTGATATTTTCCCAAAGATCCTTTTAAGGCACAGATAGGAGGGAAAAAATTATTGTACCCATCTGTCACTGACTGAAATCATCTGTGACTCCCTTCATTTTGATTTGGTCTTCCCTTTTGATTCACAAACACAAAAGATACAGGACCTTATTTTTTGCTCCTGGTTTGACCAGTTTGGTCTTTTTCCGTTTTAAGACAGAAAGAACTGAAGATGGCAAGTAAGATTATCAACACTCCAGATCTGTCTTCTCCACAGCACTTGTTTGAGCAGGCTACCATCAGGCAAGCTCAGAACATCTTGTTTGATGAGTCACATGTGCTCATATCAAAATATGTTCTTATGAACTCTAGAAGAAGGTTCAGTGTTCCCCTGTGCAAATACAACCATCTGAAACATTCATTGATATCACTCTCATTTAACCTGATAAATGACAGACAAGTGGAGCCTGGACAGAGTGACAGGAGGTCCAGACGATGACCAAGAGTATTATGTAGGATGTATTGTATCTGAATGGAAATGGTTATATTGCACAGGTGTCAAACTCCGGTCGTGGAGGGCCACTCCCTTGCAACTTTTAGATGTGCCTCTGCTCCACCACTCCTGAATAGAATAATTAGGTCATTAGCAGGCCTCTACACAAGAAGGAGGTAATTAAGCCATTGCATTCCAGAGTTTTGTACCTGTGGCACATCTAAAAACTGAAGGATAGTGGCCCTTGAGGACTGGAGTTTGACACCCCTGGGTTATGGGGCTGTACTGCTGATCTGACATTTGTGCTTTTCTGTATTTTTTTGTTTTGTTTTTATGTATTTATTTATTGTTACTGTCCCTTTGGATGGGCTTTTTTTGTTGTATTGCAGTTTTGCCCCTGCTTCCAAGATAAATTTAATTGGCAAGATTTTTTCCTGTCTTGCTAAATATCAGAATAACGAGAGAGAATTTTAAGAATTACATCCTAACCTTGTGGATGTACTTTGAAGCAATATCCCCAACACCATGCTTTTATTTTGGAAAGAAAAGCAATTAGGAACAGATATCAAGAGAAACATTTTGGACCTTCACAAGACTGTCTCATTGTTGAGTACAAGTTTCACTGGAGGTGCCATTTTCACCTGTTCAAACAAACTTACACAAATATAAAAACCATGGAAATGTTTGGTCTTTACAGCTTTCAGTAGAGAGACGTGTTGCGTATCCCAGAGGTCAACAAATTTTATCGTAAAATGTTAGTCAGCCCAAGAACCAAAACCTCTTAGGAAAAGCTTGGCTGATGCTTTGTTGTTCATAATGAAATGAATCCTGTTCCAACAGGGCCTGAAAGGAAACTCAGTAAGTAGGAACCATCATTCCTAAAGCATCATAGAAAACCATATTACAATTTTCAAATGCTCTCAGAAACAAAGAACAAAGTTATGTTTGGCCAAAATGACCAGTCATATTTAAAGGAAGTTAAAGGAGAAACTTACAAACCTGCAAAGACAAAATTTATAAATTTTGACTTTTAAAATACTTTTAGCAACGTACATAAGGAACATGGTGAGCATTGCAAAACTGGACTGGCATCCTGCATGTTTTTGTTCTCTTTCTGGTTTAGTTCACAGCTGGATTCAATGATGGCTCATTAGAAGGCCTAAGAAGAACATTGACATGCTGAAAAGGTTGTTACTACCACCAGGAAGAGAACTAAAACATGCAGGATGATAGCCCTTGAGGATCGATTTTGGACACCACTGCTCTAGAGATTGTAAGTTTTTATCTTAACTCCAAAAGGCTATCAACATATCCAAATCCATTATGTGCCATGAAAGAGTAAAAGCTCAAAAAGATAAAACAGAGTGACATTATTGTCCTTTCGTCAGGTTTGCTGGCACCTACTGAAAATTTTGCCCTCTCTCACATCAGAAAAAGATCTGTTTGTCTTCTAAACAACCGGTCATCAATCGTGGCTTACCGTACTGAATTCACCCAATTCGACTCGCAGGACAGTGGAATTGGGCACAATTTTTTTGTGCGCATTTCCAAGGCTCAGATTACTCTAACAAAATAAATTAAAAACGGATCAGTTGTTTTAAACCTAACTCTGTTTAATTATGTATTTTCTCCCTTTTCCCAACAGTGGAAGAATGGTGTGACAAATAAGCTCCAATTCCCTGAAGGTCCACTTTGCTTCCTTGCTGAATATGGCTCTCAAGCTGCTCCTGTTCCATACCTTGAACCTATTCTTCTTCCATTTATCCGGTGCACAGACCATCGTTGATTCCTCCTCTTCCTTCACAACTCTGAACTTGCCACCTTCACCTACCAAACAGACAATTAGATTCTGGCCTTCTTTGCCTCCTAGAGGACGCACCGATCTTCCCATCAGAGTAACGATCCGGGAAAGGTTTACAGCTTTGAATGCAGTGGAACAGGGGCATCGGATGATCCATCCAATGACGCAGCTCAACCCATCTTTAATTTTTACGCAATCTCCACAGAATTCTACAAGGGGGCAAATTGCAACCCAACCAACTGTTTCAAGACCCAGGACAGACACAGCCAGTTTAACATTCATCAAGGCTTTAAAAAGGGAAGAAGCTGCCACAACTCCACTTTTCCCCTCTTTGCCATCCCATTTAAGTCTTGCAGAAGAGAGCTCAATCGAAGGCTCAGAGGATGTTGATTCCCAAGGGTTGGGATCAGGCAGAGCTCTGGCAGTGGAGAAATCAACTGGTCATCAGCCAACAGTTGCTGAGGAGATGGCTCAGTATCGACCACAGGCGCAGACCATGACCTCCAAAGATACGGACAAAGAAACGGCATCACTGGATTATCAGAATGACGAGACTCACCTGTTTTGGTTGACAACAGTCAGTGCAACCTCTACAATAACGCAACAAACGCCGAAGGCTGCGGAATTAACAGGTAAGATATTTTATTATGAAGCATATCTTTATGATCACTTGTCTAATAGTTATCCCCCGTTTGCTGCCAAAACATCTCTGACCAGTTGAGGCATCAAATTCAAAAAGTCCTTTTAAGGTCAGATGTGGCGCTTATATATTAGCAAGGGATCCTTTAGCTCCTTCAAGTTACGAGGTGGGAGTTCCATGAATCACACTTGTTTGTCCACCTCAGGATGGATTGGATTAAATTGGGATTTGGGGAATTTCACCTTACTGATTTGCAGGAGAGGTCTGAGTCATTATAGAAGACTAATTTCACCCCAACTGGTTTGTGAGGTGGAATTGCAATATCACATGAAACAAAATGTGATGCACAGTGTATTCTGACACTTTTCTCTGTACCAGATTTTGCAGCTCAGCAGTTTAAGCTACAGCAGTTCATCTGCTGGCTAACCTTAACTCAGCATAAGTGAGCATTGGTTGCCCATGCTGCAGACTGGGTAAACACCTGAAGATCTTCAGTTAAAGACAGAATTTTTTACTTCACCTTTCACTAGTCCTAATGTTATGTGCCATCACCATATGCATGTAACAGTTTCATAGCTTTTTGAAGTTGGTATTAAATGTCACTTGATTATATATTACCTTCCATTTTTAGGTACACTTGCAGCAAATCACCCTTCCAGTGACAGACTTCAGCCAAAGCAGGGCTCCTCTGCTGTGACATCTCCCAAACCCACGTCAAGCTCCGCTGCTAAACAGCCACAGACTACAGAACAACCTGTCACAAAAAGAAGCCCAGCGGGTCCGAATCCAAACAGTTCAACAGAACAAGAAACTCACACATCTACTACTGGTCTTCCACCTACTCCAGAGGCTAGTTGGACAGTTACAACTCAAAGTGTCAAAACAGCAGAAATGGGAAAAAATACATCGAGAACTACGATACCCTCGAGAGGTAAGAAACAAGAATCAATGTGTTCTGCAGTTAAAAGCACTTTGAGGGTTTCCTTTGTCCTCTGATCATTCAGAAAATAATTATTTATACAGCTGGAACCTTTTTTTTTTTTTTTTTTTTTACTGGAAAAGGCTTCAAAGGAAGGGAAAAAGGAGACATTTTTCCATGAGAAGGTGGGCTGGAGTTGGGGTCAACAAAGCGAGAGACTAAAGTATGAGCAGGAGGTGAGAGGAAGTGGGTGGGTAGGACTGAAGGAAAAGGGCAAAAGGGAAGCAAATGGGGTCTGAGAGGAAGTAATGCAATGGAGAAAGTAGACATGGAGGGGGAAGGTGTGGGAGAAGAAAGGTATATGGCGAACAGAGTGGGGATGAAAGCCAAATGCAGAGAGAAAAAGATGAAGGCAGGCGAGACAGTGAAAAATAAATAAAGGAAAAATTACACATGGAGCTCAAGAGACAGTCACAGCACATTTAAAGGGAGGCATTACTGGTAACATAACCATGCTTTTCTTAGCCGATCATTTTCACAGCTGTTTTTTTGCTTGAAGTTCAGTCAGTGTCTCCCTTTCAAACCCATATTAGGAAGTAAGGGCAGCAGTGCTTAGTGTGGAAAGAACAACATACAGGTTAGTTCAAGGCACTCGGATTGTCTGAGCATGAAATGACTAAACAGTATAGGAGATTTATTATGTTTTACTCGGTAACCACAATACATGCCTGACAAACAGTACAATGCAGTAACTTTGACGAAGAGCATGCCCTCATCTTTTTACTTCATGACAGTTTTTCCAAAACGTTTCTGCTTCCAACTCCCCAAGTACCAGTGAAAGGGGCTTTGTGATCCCAACTAACCAGTGAAAGATGGTTATGAAGCAACACAAGCAATATCAGCTGCCAGTGAATTTAATTTTGCTGCAAGAATTTTTAACAGTACATTATTTTTAGATTTATAAATTTATGGCATTAAAAAAAATCTAATTATTTATCCCAAAAGGCGAATTATTGGACACTTGTGTATTTTGAAAGACTTGCTGTGATTATTGGTTGATGCTGTGGGCAGGATGAATCTCCAGAAGCAGTCAGTCTTGCAACAAATTCGAGGAGGCCTCTGACTTAGGACCTTTGCTGTATAACGGTTTTGTCACTGTCATGACAGTGATGATGCTATCTGGGCAGCAGAGACAGTATTCCACAGTAACATATCCAGGATGACCTAAACAGTTCTGGAGAATCCACCTCATGTTTTTCTGCTTCTTAACAAGATACACAATGAATATCTGTGTTTTGTTTTTTTTTCTGAATAAGAATGTGAAGTTAAGAGAGGGGCACTGCTGTGTTAGTTTTATTTCATTTAAAGGACTTTACATGGAACAATTAAACAGCAGCTCTAACTTTGTAACTTCTAATGCACATTCTTAACACCTGCATGCATAAAAATATATTTCTCCTTTTAAAATATATCACACTTACCACCATAACAGTTTAATGTACATAATTGTATGTTGCCTAAAAATATATAACCACAAGCTAGTGTAATGTCTAGCTCCATGTATTTGGATGCTTTACATGTGGTAGAATGTTTGTTTCTTGTTGATTGGCATGACTATTGCACAAAAAGTAAATATGATCATGTCTGCTACAGGATAAATAACTGATGTATACAGTCATATTAAGTCCTGTATGATTTAACATACCGATAAGCAATGCAAACTTCATTTCCACCCTTCTGAAGGCCTGTACTATTTGTCAGTGGAATATTTTAACCACTTCTGGAATTAACCTTTCTAACCTGGGATATGAGGTTAGAAGAGCTTAGACTAATGTGACTTGTACCAATACCAATGCTTTGGTATGATAACATAGTATTAGTTTTTGTCTTAATTTTTATACCTGTAACTAGTTTTTTTTTTTATTTTTTTTAACCGGGTCATTGACATTTTATTTCTTTCCTGACATATGATGAAGTGCCAGTTTGAAAGAGAAAACAGAAGGGTTGAGGTGAGCCTAAGTGTGCCCAGCTGTGCAATGTGATTGGTACATCTGGAATGTGTCTGGATCTCATCCCAGTTTCGGGAAAAAATGTTGAAGGAAGGAAAACATACCCTTATGTAAATAAAGAAGCGTGTCTGATATGTGTATACAAACCGCTTTTACTTTGTGAGGCCCAGGAGTGCATCAATGAAAGGAGGGAGGGAACAAAAGGGTGAAACCAATGTGAGAGTGCCATTTATCACTCAGTTTTATGGAGGTCTTCTGGCGGGCAAAGAGTACTTCAAGTGAGTAGAGGTTTGAAAGTTTTACCACTGATCATATCGTTAAAAATGGGTGAAGATGATTTACAATAAAGCCATCAAGACGGATATCCTATTTCTTAAAATTCTTAAGATCACCTTTCTCATGGTTACATTTTCTGTTTTTGTTTTTCCTTAAAATGAAAACTAGATAAAATCCCAGCACTGAATATGATCATAATACAACTGGGTGTTTCCAGGTTCTTCCAGTTGCATAAAGTTATGAGCTCTGTGCAAACAGAAGCCTGAGTCATAATGAGCAAATTATAAACAGAGAGATGCAAATTTGTCCCAGGTGGCATTCAGGTAGTCTCTGAATGTGTGCAGAGCTTGCCTGACATAAATTTATTGTGACGCTGTGCCGAATAATAAAGATGTTCTTGTTAATTCTATAATCTCAATTAAGCCACACAGTTACTCTGAATTTCAGATGTGTTTATTATTGCTATTCTTACTAGCAAGAATGACCAAATGAATTCTGAAAGAAATTTAATTCATCAGTGATTCCAGCTGCCCACCTTTGTGGGCAGCTGTTTTTAGTGCATCATACAAGCCCTAAAGGTTATTTGCTCCGAGTGACAACCTGTGGTCTAGGTTTGGAATTTTCTTATTTGACCAAATATAGTTTTCTGATAGGAATACAATATTCAACAAGAAGGATGAAAATTTATTTCGAGATGGTTTTTACAGTATGATGGTTTGCCTTTCTTTTCAGAGCTCTCGGTACATACTACTTCAGCTTTTGTGGCATTACAACCCCAATCTATTGAGATAGTGGTCAACTAATTTAGTAATCAATTAATCATTAAATGGAGTATAGATTTAAAATAGCCAATTAACTGAAAGAACATACTGAGAGCAGTAATTAAGCCAAAACTGTACAAAACGTTTATGCATTTCACTCTTAAAAAAAAAAAAAAAGTTCATCTCTAAATATATTCTACCCAAAACTTCTCAAGGGCCAAAGTTTTGCCTTCACCTGGTTCAAATTCTGTAAAATTATGTGCATTTCTACTATTGTATAAAAAAGGCTTAAAGAAAAATCTGCAAAATTTGCCAATTTTTTAAAATCCGATTTATCAATTAACTGTCTGAATAATTGATAAAATAATTACTAAAACAATCATTTACTGTTCTACGTCTATACATTTAGTTAAACTTTTTTTTTTTTTTTACCTGTTCTCTGTGTTTCTTGGTCTTCATAACGGCTGGATTTATTCTGCGATTAAATTATCCACATCTACAGTATTTACAAGATGGATTCTTCAGCTAGTTGCTTGCACTGGGCTGCATTTATGGATATTATAATAACATGCATGTTTTAGCCCCATTCAGAGTTTTAACTAATTTAAAAAAAAATAAATGTTTTCCTGTTGCTTTTGTTTTTTTACTACTTTGGTCTTTCACTGAAATTTGGAATATGACAAAATGTAAAAACTAATGGCTACTTTCTGAAAGTACTGCATTACAGACGTTTAGCAGTGAATCTTAGTTTATATTCACTAAGTAGCTCTTGCAGATGTATTCTATGATGGTGAGCTGCACCCCTCTATTGGATCTCAGTGGTACTTCAAGCTCTTTTACTGATTTCTTCTACTTTTAGATAGTTGAACATCTCTCTGTTGTGATTAAAAAAAATACTAACCAAAGGCATGTTCTACCTTTCAGGGGACTCTTCACTTCTTACAACCAGTGTTGTTCCTGTGATCCGACCCAGATTTGGCCCTACGTATCAGGAAGAGAGGAACCGCTCTGTTCTGTTGGGATATCCACAGCAAGCCCCACACTCCACTTTTAATCCAGCCCCATCTCCAAGTGCCATTCCCTCTACGAATGGCACACTTCTTTATTGGGGTGATTTGCGCCGCACGTTGGCTTTTGCCTGGGAACTGCATGTCTACGGCACAGCAACCCTCTTCTTGCTCCTGTTTGCTGGAGCTGCCCTTGGCCTGACTCTGTCCCCTGGAGCGAACTGTCCTCATCGCGGGGCCCTTGGACTTGCCAATGCTCTGTTGTTTCTGGCTGGAGGCCTCAGGGCAGTTCTGTTTTTCATCGACCCTTATGGGACACGAGGCATCTTCCCTCGCACAGCAGTTACAGCCCTCTACAACCTGCCTCTTCACCTCTTGGTGTGGACCCAGGCGTCAATAGTACTTCTTGCACTGAGGGTGGCAGGAGTCAGTGTGTTACCTCCAACCTTAGAGCACCCCCCACTGGTGGCTGTGCTTACTGTGTTGCAGTGTACACTACTGTTAGCTGCTGATCTGTTGTCTCCAGCTCTGTCTCCTGTAGTACCAGTAACCCTACAGGTCCTGTCCTTATGTTGGGGCCTGGGTATCTGTTTGGGCTATCTTTGCTATGTATTTCCACGTATCCGCTGCCCTGCTCTTCCCCATCACAGTGTTCCTGTTGAGGCCAGGAGGAAGACTTGGACGGGGAGCCAAAAAACAGCAGTGATTCTGGGAAGAGTGTTGGCAGTCTGTGCAGTTCTTGGAGCATTATGCTGTGGCTTGCATGTCCACGCTACCTTGTGGCTCTATGGACTGTTAGGAGACTGGACGCGTTTCAACTGGGGATGGTGGTTGGTGCATTTCTGGGCTCGGCTGATGGAACTAACCTGGGGGTTTTTCTTACTACTAATGGGATCCTGGGTATTCTGGAGGCCTGTCCCATGCCGTGCAAGGGAGGAAGGAGGGCAAGACGGCAGCACAGTGGATCTCCCAACTCCTGGTCAGTCGGTTGGTTCCCCTCAAAGACATACATGCTGGTCTAAGATAGTACAAAGTCTGAGAGGTAAACCCTGTAGGAAGTCTGAAAGTAATGGTGTGGGAGGTGGAACAGGGGGAGCAGGAGGACCAGGAGAGGTGCCGAACAACTGGGCTGGACAAGAGCGACCTGGAGCTGATATCAGCAAGAGTCTTATTAGGAACCAGAGCCATGAGCAGAATATGCCCCAGCCGCGCTTGGTCAAAGACAGTAACTATGGACGTAATCACGGGGGCCACCCTGAGGACAGAGGCATATCTGAGGATTCCACTAGCTCCCTGCTGAGACTGCAGACTTTGGGTCAACCTCCACATCGCTCAGTGAGTGGCAGCCTGGATCAGGACAGAGATACATCTCTGTCTTTCTATGAATTTGACCTGCGGCCACCCTCCCCCATTGACCTGACTCGCAGCATTGATGAGGCTCTGCACAGAGAACATTTGGTCACAGGAGGGAGTCTGTTTCATCCTGTAATCCAGACTCCTTCTCCAGGCTCTGGGATCAGCCAGGAGCATTGGCTTCGCAGGAACAGTGATCCTCAGCTGCTTTCTGAGAGCAGCGAAGCCCCAACAGAGTCCTCCATGCCTCTGGGGGGTAGCGTTCTCAGCAGCGTACCCAGCAGGCAGGTGACTGCTCCACCCACACCATCCCACCAGGGTCACAGGAATGCTATGGTCAGTGTTCCCTCATCAGTGTCTTGCCCAGTCTCACTTCGTCCCTCCAGAACATCTACAGGGAATTTGGGTGAGGATGGCGTGGATGACACTCGGCCATTTATCACCCCAGATTCTGAAAGGGCGCGAGCAAGAGCCGGGAGACCCGTTGGTTCACGTAGTTACCTGGAAGTAAGTCGACATGATGATTCTGCCAGTGTCAGCAGTGAAATTATAGACCTTTGAACCACACAATGGACATAAAGACCAGTGACTGCACTTCAGATATTCACACATTTGTTTCAGATTAATTCAGGGGAGATCTGATCAGACGCCCTCAAGTTGGCTTAGAAATAGGAACCAGTTTAATAGAAACTTTGGGTGATTGGTATTAAGCTCATCACCTTTATCTTTAAAGTCATTTTGTTTTAAGGCTTTACCAGGTGAATGCATTTTACTGTAACTGGGAGATATATTTTTAACACACCACCCACACAGCTTTTTCCATTTTTTTCACTCGCATAATTGTATTCTACGCTGTTTCCACTGCAAGAACCTTTTCCAGGAACCAGGACAGTTTTTTTTTTTTTTTTTTTTTTACCTTATTATTTCCACTGCAAGAGCCAGAACATTATCAGCAGCGTACAAAAGTAGAAAGAAATCTTCTTGTAAAAAAATAAATAAATAAATATCTCACTGTTTTGTAGTGCTTATATTGAAGTACAATAATAGAATCACCCAATCTTAATGTAAAGATAAATTAGATGACTTCTACCAAAAGCTGACTGCATTTGCATCTGTAAAGACAAAGCTGGTTTGAGACAAACACTTGAACTCCTTCAATGACGTAATTAAAAAAAAATATATAGATTACAATCTTTAATTTTGAATTCTTTTTCTTTTGTTAGTGTAGCCACTGTGAAATAACTACATAGAACACCGGCCTATATCCTGGTGTTCTAGCTGACTCTGAAGCTGGAACTCGGAGCAGAAAATAATAACCAGGTTCAGAGCTTTCTAGTTGCAAGTTGGACAACAAAAGTTATTAAGTATTTGTTTTGGTGCCATCTGCCACTAGCAAAGCAAGCTGATAATATATTTCTGTTTTAACACAATACTAACATTTTAAAAAGTAGATAAATTAAAGCACTTTTTGTTCCACTGGTTTAACAGAAGTGCTCAGTTCAAAGTTTATACCAGTAACTTTCTCTACAATGTGGATGCACGTAGCAGGTTTGTTCTTTGCCTTATAACTTGCAGTGTTAAAATTCTGACTTTAGGAGACATTCTTGATATTCCGTCTCACCTTGAAATTCCAATTTTCGAGTAAAGCTTGGTTTCCTCTCGTGGTCGGATCCAAATATGGGTAAAATTTGAGTAGACGAAACCTGTTTAGTTTGACACCGTTGCACTTTCTGACAAAGTTTAGAGCAGCTTTCATGAGTTATAATTTGTAGTGACTGTGACTAAATGTATTGCAGAAAATTCCAGGTTTTTGTTTGTGACCTAAGCCTCTCTCCCAAATACTGGATGAAAAAGATTTCAATCAGCGTTATTCCATTGATCCTATCAGCATCAGAATAAACAACATGGTTTGCAAAGTGGAAACACACTTATACATAATTCTGAGTTTAACTTTTGTGGGACCAGACATGTATTAGACGAGGAAACATTTTAGCAGCTATGTGATGTGCTCAAGATTGGTGATGAAGGTGGTAATTCTCCTTTTATTGTATGAAATTAATAAAATGATTAACTTCCTGTAACGTGACTAAGTGTTAAAGGTCCCATTTGTTTCCATGAAAGAATTCCTAAGCATATCATTGGTTGTAAAATTTTTTTAGTGTTTTTTTTTGTTTTTTCTATGTGCTTTTGTTATGTAAAGATGTGCCAAACATAATGATGACTGGTTCCTGTGCTGTTCACTCTCTAGGGTCTTAGCATTTGTATCTTGGTGACTCAGCAGCAGATTATGTGTAAGCTCCTATCTTGCTGTCGCTGTTGTACTTTTGTCTTATAAGTTAAAGCTGGTTACATAAAGATACAGGCACTCAACAACAACCAGAGAAGCCTCCCATACTGCCGAGTATAGTAGCTGCTTAAGATACCATATTGAATTCCCATGAGTTTGATGCATTTTATTATCTTAGCCGCTGCAGAACAATGCTTGTGGGATAACACCCATTAATAATCAATGCCTATGAGTGCATTTTTGCAGAATCTGAATCAGATTTTTAAACAGATCAGTTGTATTGAATTCATTATATGCTGCACAGCTTTGCAGGGCTGCAACACACAGGACTGGCTTGGCTTGAACTTCAAAACACTTATTAGACCTGAGTCAGTGACAAAGCACTTACCTGTTTAGACTGAAGTATTTTACTATCTCTTAGGGATAAAATGTACAAGTCACAATGTAAATACTGTCCTTTCTGGTTTCCATGAATAAAGTTGTGTTTGAAACATAGTTGTTACTGTGAAGGACAATCTTAAGTGGTATTTCTAAAAGCTCAGGTTGGAGTCGATCAGATTTTTGGTTTTTTAAATTTAGTTCATGGGTATCAGTAAAATAAATTTTAGTCAAATAAATTTGCCTTAAAAATACTTTTTCAAGTTTAGAAAAAAATTGGGTAAATGGAAAGTATTTGTTTCATGAGTGTCAATTCTGAGCCTGTTTTTAGGAATTCATTTATAAAGAACCAATTCCCATCAAAGGTCATAAAGGAGGGCTGCACAGTGGCGCAGTGGGTAGCGCTGTTGCCTTGCAGCAAGAAGGTCCTGGGTTCGATTCCCGGCCCGGGGTCTTTCTGCATGGAGTTTGCATGTTCTCCCTGTGCAAGCGTGGGTTCTCTCCGGGTTCTCCGGCTTCCTCCCACAGTCCAAAAACATGACTGTCAGGTTGATTGGCCTTCCCAAATTCTCCCTAGGTGTGAGTGTGTGTGTGCATGATTGTTTGTCCTGTTTGTCTCTCTGTGTTGCCCTGCGACAGACTGGCGACCTGTCCAGGGTGTACCCCGCCTCTCGCCCGGAACGCAGCTGGAGATAGGCACCAGCAACTCCCGACCCCGTTAGGGAGAAGGGTGACGGAAAATGGATGGATGGAATGGATGGTCATAAAGGATTTCCAATTCCTATCCAAGTATATTAAATCAAGTTTCTTCCAGTTTATATTCAGATCTTTGCAAATCACCAAATGTAAACAAGTTTTAAATTTAGCTTCAGATGCAATTTCTTACAGACCAATTCAATCTGGATTACTATAAAACGCAGCCAAGTTTAATTGATTACATAATAGCAGATAGCAAAATTACCTATGGAAAATTTTGTGACTAGTTTTGTCGTTTATGCAAGTGAAGTGTACTAAAAAAAACATGTTACACAGCCTACCTGAAAATGTGTGTTGCTTTTAATGCACCCTGTTCTGTGATCAGGTTGCAACTGTCTAGTCACATTTGGAGTGCAAATAACACCAGACTTAAAAATTAAAAGTTTAATTTTGGTTCACAATTGAACATTTATAGATTGAATGTTCTTAACTTTCTGAACAAAACAAAATCTTTTGTAGACATAAATTATTTTCTCCAGCATCAGTTTAAGTGTCTTGAGCTAAACTTACAGGGTAAAGAAGTTTGATTTATACTTTCAAGCCATGTGATCTTGAACTAACAAGACTCCAACCTGAGCCCAGATATTGCTCATGAGCAGTGCAGATGATTTTACCTGTTGAGATGAACAGGAAGTTGTGAAGTCATACTTAATATAGAAAGGACTGTTATATTATTGCAAGTTTTATAAAGTGTCTAGATAGTCTAAATTTGTTGGATGTAGATTTTTGCTTTGTTTCTGTCCATACAAGACATGTTTATTGAGCCATGTGAGGTCTGTTTATTCTTTTGAATCAGTTTTTTGCTCTCATTGCATTTTGAGTATGTATTGTTAGACAAATAAGAATTTAGAGATATTGTCATTAAGTGTAGTTACTGATGCCTTTTTCCACTTTGCAGATGGTCCATCACTCGTTTTCTGATTACTTTTGTCTGACCTGCAGTACCTCCTACTGATGTGAGATGCTTGTTGAGTTTGTTTTGGTTTTTTTTTTTACAGTGCAGTGCGTCTGTTTTGTTGCTGTCGACATTCCAATGAGCCGATATTATTTCACTGTACGAGGACTTGTCTAAATGGCCACTGTGGTTCCTCCAGCTCCCTCAGGGTTGTCCCGTGAAGCAGTATGTGCCATGGAAAATACATATAATGTTCCCTGTGCAGTTTACTTTGCTCATTGAAATCTTTGTTCATGTATTTCCTGCTGCTTTTCACATATGAACTGAAATAAAGATCTAAATTCCTTAAGCTCTTATGCATGTTTTTATTTGTGCTCAGTGGTAATACTGTTACTGTGGGCGGCTACAGAACTGTTCGAAAGCGGAGATCAGTATTTCTCATCTTCCTTTGATAGTCTTCATCAAACTGCTCATTCTGTTGAACAGTGAAGTGATTCTTCCAGTCACCAACCTTTCCTAAAAAGAAAAATGGAGAAATAATGATTATAATATTAATCTCTACTTCACTGATTACTTTGTCACTCACTGCAAGCAGTGGGCATCAAATACGGAGAACATGATGAATAGTTTTTTCATAACATTTATCCTGTACAAAAATTAAAAATGAGTTTAAATAATCTGGTTGTATTTGGTGCAGATCCTTCAATTAGTTTTGCTGATTCAAAAGAATAACGGCTGAATACATTCTGGTTCAGCCGTAGTTAAAACAAATCTGATTAACCTGAATCAAAGATCAGGTAATAACAGAACAGGTTCACATTTGGCAAAAACCACAATCTTATGATTTTCCTGTTTTTGCCTTATTCCATTCTGCTCCCTTCCTTTACCCCTCCCTCTCCTGCTGGCTGATGATATTCCACCTTTTCCGCAGCTTCTACAAACTCCCTCTTTGTGCTCAGTGTGAGATCTTCTGTCATCAACGTTTTCACAGACTTCAAGCGTCCGTTTCCCCTGATTGGGTACCTGACCACGTTCCTACCTGTTTAGCGTTCTCTTCTCCATGCAGTCCTGTTGGCAAAACAATCCTTGGTAAAAGGACACACTGAACAGTTGCAACCCCGAGGAGACAAGACTGAGTCTCAAAAGAGAACTTCTAGGGAAACCACCTCTGCTAGGATCTTTACCATTTCCTGTTTCTGCAAAACGTCCAGTGGGTTTTGCTGATCATTCACTTTAACCATCTTTTTGAGAGTCTGACCTAAAATCTGAACCTGTGAAAAAGTTACTGACTATTGTGCACATTTTCTATTCTGTTACTAAAACTCATTGAATGTTTACTTGGTAGGAGTCTGTGTTCTACAAAGTTCCCAAAGGCTTTGTTGAGGATCATGCAATAGTCTGAACAATCCAAACAGAATGATTGGCTAAGAACATTTGAATCACCAAACGAACTGCCTTAAAACTACAAAGCATTGCAAATACCTGGCAGTTCAACCCAATAGAATAGAGAACACTACGACGTAATCATAGGGGTCAGGAGGAAAATACAGCTGACCTTTGCGCATGAAAGGTGAGATCTTGGAATCAAAGAATTCATCAGATGAGCCGTTGGCCATCTTGTTGTGTTTCATGTTGTTAAAGAGAGATTTTTCTATTACTTCTTTCTTCAGGTCCATGGTGGGTGACAGTTCCAGAAAGGAGCAGATCCGACTGACTTCTCGTTCAGTATCCTACCAGAGAAAGCTCCTCTTATGCTGTGCTTGCATTTTCAGACTGACAAAATGAAACATAGACCACCCACCTCAATGAGATCCTCATAGAACAAGTACAGAATGTTAGATCTGGTCTTTGTCTCCTCCCACCAGCCTCCCACATGGTTATTCCAGGAACCAAAGACCACTGAAAGGAGTCAGAAAGTCATGTCACAAGCAATAAAATTATCTTTGTGTTTTCAGTTATTCCTCCCATTAGTTTGTTACTCACTTTTTCCATCCACAAATCTCTGCAGAAAACTGTTCCAGTCTCCAGGCTCTGGCTGGGCCTTATTCATGCGGTCAAAATGAAAATAAGATACAACTGTGTCCTTGGCATTGCGGGCTACATAGATAATCTGCAATCAGACAAACATGATGAAGAATTGTTTTTTTTTAAAGTTCAGATTTAAGAGAGATTATATGCAGGGGAATCTGGCAATAAATTTAGATTGTGGTAGCATAATATCACTAAGAATCACTGAAGGCTTTTAATTTGCAGGTACTGTAATGCGAGTACATTTACGTAGGAAGCAGTATAAAACTCACTGCAGCAATAAGTAGCACCTTGGAGTAACCAAATCTAAATATCATCATTAAATGCCGTGTACGTACCGACTGGTTATTTAGTAAGTGTGGAAGGAAAAACCCATTTTCCGTTCCCCTATCAAAATGTAAGATGATTTTTAATCTCTGCTGGGACTGTAGAAATGTTTGCTTTAATTAGATGAACTTTCTTTGAAATTTTAAGCAACAAGCAGTCCTTGCATGATAGTAAAGATCATTAGGGAGAAGTATCAATTTGTTGGCAGCAGCAGGAGTACCAACATATTGCCTGACCAGTTAAAATGAGAAATACGTTAAAGTGCAGCGCTGCTCCTCAAAATTCTCAGCAACAAGCAGGAAGAGCCTGTACTCAACCAATGGGAACATTAACCCCTTAATTAACTGCAGAACATTTGTTCTGGCAAAGCAAGCAAGTTATATTTTTGATTTTCTGCCATTCGAAATGCCATTTCTGACTTTGAGAAGCTACCCATAAGCCCATTCAAAAAAAAATTTGATTAGGAGAACCAATTTATTAATGCATTGTTAGATGCATCAAGACTTATTTGACATATACAATATTTATTTTCATAAAAAGGAAAGCTGTCACAAAGGCCAAAGTAACTCAGAAAAGATGATGAGTAGTCAAACAAGTCATAGAAAAAAAGCTCTAGTTATAACAGAAGCTAAAATAGGACAGGAATCAGGACTTTGGACGATCTGAAAGAGATTGTGCAAAGTGAAATGGTCAAAGATTATTCCTTCTGTTTGCTCTAATCTTGTGAATTGGTAAAGGAAAAGGCTAAGTGTCCTTTTTTTCCCAGAAGATAATTTAAGACACATCATAATAATATAATAATATAACATAATATTTTGAATAAACAAACCTTGGAATTCTGTTCCCAGAAGGACTGGGGAAGAAACTGGACTGGTAGGTGTGTCTTGATGATGCGTGGAAAGCTGTTTATCGAATTCAGTTCATCCACTCCTGGTAAAGAAATGTATTTTTTTTTTTTTAAACCAAATAATTTAGAATTTTATTTATCTATTAAGTCACTTTTTAGAGAAATATACCAGAGGGAAACCCCGGTATGCTGATCTCCAGAAATGGCACTCTTTCAAAAAGTGGTACGGAGTTCTGTCGTTCAGGTGATGTTTGGCTGAAGTACAAAAGGTCCAGGATGTAGGAGACCCATGTGTTTCCTTAGAGCCATAAAACACATAACATTTAGATAAAATGTTGCGAAATTAGGGAAAAAGCAAAGGGACTTTGAAACAAAGATTAAACTATTTCTAATATCTACCTGCTTTTGGATAGCTCACCAACACAATATCATCTGGCCTTGCTTTGAAGCTCTGCACGTTAACCCAGTTGTCAGTGAAGTATTTGGTCATGGAGACCCCATTGAAGTCGAACAGTGTAGGTCGAGGTGGTAACTCCATCTGCTTGATGTGTCTTAAACCTTTTCGGAACAAACTTTATTCTAGCACTGGATGAGATCAGAGCAAGCCCTGAAAACAGAAACAAAATAAGTTAAGACATTTGATTCACCAGGTGAAGTAAAATGCTGGAAAACTGCCTGAAATGAAACGCTTCAAAACTTGTGAAATAAAGTAGATTGTATTGCAAAATGACCAGTTTCCGTTTCATAAATTCATTCTGAGTTTTAAAAGACACAGCACATATTCTATAATACGAATACAAATGAAGTCCATGCAAACTGAATGTTTTGAACAAACATGAACCTGCAAAGCCGTTGTTGCTCCGACAAAGGACAAAAAGAGCCAAAGTAAAGCTTTTCACAAGTTTTAAATATCTAGAAGTCTCTAGACACATTCCTGCTTACATTCCTCCTAAGAAAATAAAATATTGAAAGAAAATAGACTCAGGAAAATTATGCTAGCACACTTTCCAAAAAACTAAATGATAAAAATGACAGTAGAAAAAAAACAGTTTTGCTTCCTGCTTTAAGTGGAGTGCTTTGAAAAAAATCAAGCAAAAGTATAATAAAAGTAATAAAATGTTTTGGCCAGAACAGTTCTGCATCAATAAACAGTGACAGAAACATGAGGCTTAATGGAAATTGATTCAAGTTATATACACAACACTTCTGACATTATGACAGTTAAGACTAGACATTCACACTTTCCAGCAGCAGCAAATTGTGACAATCAAATTACATATACATTACTAAAAACATTTTTATATCCCGGTAGTGCTTACAAATCATCTAAACTCCTTTAAAAATGGATTTTAAATTTGTTAGCGCACCTGAATGTTTCGTCCTTGTGTGGCTCCTAACCAGAGCAAAGTTAGGTTCTTATCCAGGACCGGTCCTTATTGGTCAGGTGGTTGTATCACTGTCCAAAGGTGTCCTGCCTTCAATAATCTTTTACCATAAAGATGTGAAAGATTTGACACATCTATTTTTCAGTGGTTGACAAAGATTAATCTTTTACATTCCAAACTGTTTAATATGAACACACTTTTTCTTAAAGTGTGTTCACCAGGTGAGGTAAGATGCTGGAAAACTGCCTGAAAAGAAACGCTTCAAAACTTGTGAAATTTATTTCTCGGTGGTACAACGCATTTTAACCGTAAGGAAACATAATCTAAAAGGTAATCAGATATTCACAAGAAGCAAATAGAGAGAATATTGTTCAAATGGTTCATTTTTTATTATTAAAGTAAATTAAAACAGACTAATCACAAGTAACTTTTGTGCTAAGAGTTGAAACTTAAATTAATGTGCAGCAATGTGAATATTTATGTCAGACTGAGGGATTTTTGTAACACACAAGTAGCAGTTTCAGATGATCACATATTAAGATTAGACAAAAAAATTATTTTAGACAAAGATTAGGCAAAATTATTATTTTTAATTCTTTTTATTTTTGAGCCATTCAGATGTTGACTTGCTGTCTTGCTTTGAATTATTGCTGCGCTGCACCAACAGATGGAACCACATCGTCCATAATGTAGAGAGCGGCATTCATAGTGATATGAGTTTTGCCCACTCTTTGAGGTCCTGCAGTAAAGCAGCCCCGTCCCATCACACTGCTACTGCCATGTTTGTTGGTCTGTAACGGTATCCATCTTCCAAGAAGTTCCACTTCTGTTTGTCCACAGAGGTCTTGAGGATCATAAATATGGTTTTTGGGACTTTGTTTCCTTTGTGGGTCTGCACAGATTTTGGCCTCAAAGTTGTTGTGACCTCCTGAATAAGTTGTCGATGCACTTTTTGAGTAATTTTGGTAGGGCGGCCACTGCTGAGAACGTTAACCAATGTTCAATGTTTTCTCTGTTTGTGGACAAAGATTCTCACTAGTGGTCTCTAAAGTCCCAAAGTCTCCCTGTATTTGTAATCTTTAGACAGTCTTTATAGACAGGTGTATTTGATCACCTTGTCACATGTAATGTCTCTCTAATCGCACTTTCTTTGTCTTTCAAGACTCAGTACTATGTTATGAAAACAAATGTCCTCCCAGGGACAAAGAAGCCTAAAGTCTAAAGCCTAAATGTTCTCATTTAGACTGTTTTTAAATCACACTGTATTACAGTTTTGTAAACTGGTGGTTTACAAAACTGTTAGTCGACATTCCTGTTCATCAGTTCATTTACACCATGACATTAGAAATTCATCCTTAAGTAGAATAGAGCCAAACTTACCTCGTTAAAACGGCAATTTCTCACTGTGCAGTCATGTGAGGATCTTCTGAACTAAAGTGAGTAGTTTGTTATGTAATATTCAGGGTGGCGTCTTGCGCAACTTCCTCAGTTTCAGTGGAGCATTTGTTGTCTTGGTGACTCAAACAAAATCTGATGTTCTTGCGTAAGAAATACTTCTGCCATGAATCTTCAGACTTTTATTCATGGGGTGGTTTTGTATTATTCTTTCATGAATTTATTTTCGTTTTTGCTTTATGTTTCTTTGCAAGATTACAGTTTATTTTGGCAATTTGTCTTCCCCCTTTGCTTGATTTGCTTCTCATTTTCCTGTCATCCTCTTTTCTGAGGTTCATTGTCATCTTTTTGTTCACTGTTTGACACGTTCTTCAACCCTGTCATGCTCTTTGTAGTTACTGTTCTCTCTTGTTTACATGTTGGCATTTATCCACCTTTCTTTTATGTTTGGATTTCTAAATGTGGTCTCTCCAGCTTCTTGTTTCTCCCAAAGTAGCGTTTTTTTTTAAAACCTTTCATCATCAGTTTCCTTACTTAGCATTCAATGGGGAGGGGTTTCCTCTTTGTAAATGAACTGAATAAACAGTCACAGCACTTCCCACTGCAGCCAAGTTCATCCATTTACACTCACAGACCCCACACATCCATATACCAAGCAGTAGTTAACTTAGGGTACTGTGATGTGATAGGAAGAACTGACCATTGAGGATCCTGTTTTTTGTTCAATTCATACAACTGATTTACAAAACCAATAGTTGTCCATATTGGTCCAAACTACTTCCTGGGTAATTAAACATAATAACTTCATGTTGCACACATTGTTTTTCTTTAGGGATTTTGATGAGTTCAACAAACTGAATTTGAGTTTTCGTGTCTTTCAAACTTCACAAATCTATCTATCTATCTATCTATCTATCTATCTATCTATCTATCTATCTATCTATCTATCTATCTATCTATATATATATATATATAGAGAGAGAGAGAGAGAGAGAGAGAGAGAGAGATCTATAGTCTTCATCATATATGTATGATACTTTTAACATTTTTAATTTCATATTTTCATATTCTAGATCTGAGGATCTTCAACTTGTGGCTCCCAAGGCAGAAGTGGCTCTTAGGTAAAATGATCAAGAGTCAAGTAATATTTTGAAAAACAAACTTAATAAGAACTACAAGTTTCATCACTTTTTTTGATGGAATAATTGTACATAATTTCCAGAACAGCATGATACTGGGAGTCCCAGTGATTGTTATAGGATCTGTTTAAAGTTAATTTCAAATATTAACATAGGAAAAAAAATACAGCCATCATCTGTTTAGAATAGATAAGATTTTTATTCATTCTAAAATCTAACAATATTAAATGTGATGGTTGTTATTTAAATATTACAAAAGAATTTGCATATTGTTTAAAATTAGTACAAAATAGGCTCATGAAAATTTTTTTCTTCACACTTCCAAGTTAAATTACTTCTCCTCTTTGATAATAAAAGTCTTTTTTTTTCATTGCAATGATGTTTGTCATCTATTTTCTTCAGAGTTCACAGCGGAAATGCAGGGTGGGGTCCTTCATCTTTCTCTTGTAGTCTTCATCAAACTCTTCGTTCTGTGCCACAGTGAAGTAATTCTTCCAGTCACCAACTTTTCCTGAAGAAATACAGGCATAAGTTGACTGCACTGGTGTTTGGAAGTTGAGTTTGACAACCCTTGCAACATTAAGTTATTCATCAAACCTTTTCTCATGAAGGGAGAGACCTTGAAATCCATGACTGGCAGTGTGGAATAATTGGTCATCTTGTTCTTTTTCATGTTGTCAAACTGGACTCCGGTTTTGATCATTTCCTTCTCCTCAGCAGAGGGAGACAAACCAATAAAGGAGCAAAGTTTCTCTATTTCCCGTCCAGTGTCCTGTAACCATGATCAGAGGTCATCTGTGCTTCATCACCACTTTGGCGTAAAATAAGGAGAAATCTGTGAAAGATTAAAAGAAATTACCTCAATCATGTCTTCATAGAACATGTAGTGGATGTTTGAATGGGTTTGCTTTTTCTTCCACCAACCGTTCACATGGTCATACCAGGAGCCAAACACCACTGAATGGTAGATTAACAATAAAAGAAAAGTTTATGGTGGAGGAATTGTGCATATCATCCAGAAGAAAATACACTTTCTTTAAATGAAAGTTTTTACAAACTTATAAAACCATCTTAAAGTAAGAAAAATGTTATTTATTTATTGAACAAACATAAGCCAAATACAGACAAACTTGTGGAAAAAAATGCATAGAATTATAAGGTTTGGTGTCTCTTTTGCAGGTACATAGAATGCATGGACAGAAGGCTAGCAATATGGACGTCATTACTGTATGAACACTTAGAAGGCGATGATTTCATGCTTACTGTCTCCCTCCATGAATCTGTGGAAAAAGCTGTTCCAGTCTCCAGGTGCAGGTTGGACATTGTTCATGCAGTCGAAGTGGTAATAAGACACCATGTTGTCTTTTGCATTGCGGGCTACATAGATCATCTACCAAAGAAACAGATGTTTGTAAAAAATAAAAAAAATAAAAAAATACCGTGGCTATGAGAAAATAAATATCAGCACTGTTCAGTATTTCAACTCGTTCTGGTCATGTTAAGGAAATGCAAACAGAGAAGGCTTGTTACCCGGCAGTTCTGCTCCCAAAATGACTTTGGGACAAATTGCACAGGAAAATGGGTTTTGATGAGTCGAGGGGTGGTAGGAAGCTTATCTGCCTGGTCTTTTCCTGAAAAAGTATACAAACAAGAAATGCATAAATACAGATGACCTCTTCTGCTGCTTTGCCTTTTACCCTAATTTCTCAGTGTGGGCTGCTCAAACCTTTCTATCAAGCTTATATTGAGAAGTACCAAATCACTGACAGAAGGCAGTAAAAAAAAAAAAAAAAAAAAAAAAGCCTATTTAATAAGAAAAATATTGTGGGGTAAAAGAATAAAATCTGTTCTGAAACAGTATAGTGCATACCAGATTGATCTGACAAAACTGCCAAAATCAGAAGGGCTACTTATAATGGGCAGGATATTACTGGGAGGTCAGAGGTCAATGACCCATAATAGGAAGACATTGCAAAGAAACACTTGGGAAACAAGTAATGGACGCAGCAAAATATCGGTATAAATAAAATCATTATTAAGTAGGAAGCACTACTAAGCTAAAAAAAGAAGAAGTACGAAATATAGTTCACAAAAGTGACAAACACAAGTCCTACAGATTACGATGTTTTATTATCTGCATCTGAAAGTTTATTAAAATTTAAAGTGAGGCTGTTATAAATGAAGAATGCATCTTTTCTAGGACCTGACACCAAGTTTGGGATGGTCATCTCCAAAAAAGGAACTCTCTCATAGATAGGGAGTGAAGTCAGACGCTCCGGAGACATCTTGCCAAAATACAGCAAGTCAAGCATTTGGGAGACCCATGTGGTCCCTGAGGAGATAAAGAGAAGCGGATATGATGAAAGATCCCAGCTGTTTAATTCGTCTCACACACACACATACATAAACACACACACGCACTCAGAGAGAGAAATAGAGAGAGATCTGTGATCAATAAAACACATGTAAAGATTATGTAGACTTACCTGCTTTTGGATATGTTGCTATTAGTATGTCATCTGGTCTGGCCTGAAAATTTTGGACATTTTCCCAGTTTGCTGTGAAAATAGGAATCATTGCGACTCCATGGAAATCAAACAACTTTGGCCGGGAAGACACATCCATCTTTTGATAAAGGAAAGTAACAATGGATATCAAACCGTAAAGGTTTATGATGAGGAAGAGCCAGATTTGCAACATGAACTTTAAACTCATAGGTTGAAGATTTTATAAAAAAAAAAAAAAACAACAACAACAACAACAACAACAACAAAACAAAACACACACATACACTTTTAAGGAAGCAATTGGAACAAATGTTAATATTCAGCATGAATAGTTATTCACCTGATTCACTGAACTATATAGCCTGAAGCTATATAGTTTAGTGAAAGCTCTAGAGGCACTGAGAAAAGAATGGAGTGGGATTTGCAACTCACAGTCCTGTGTGCATTTAAAGCAACATCCTCAAATAAGCATTCTTTTCACTTGAGCACCAAGAGCTTAAAAGAGTTGAACTCCATAAGATTACAATGTTCAAAGAGGAAGTTGCAGAAGGAAAAACTAAGAAAACCAGCAAGAAATCACATACCTTGCTAATGTCGAGAGACATGTTGCAGCTGGAGTTAGTCCGCCTTTCCCTCCTGGAGTTTCCTGTTTGTACTGGAGAGCTGATCTGTTCTCTGCTTTGCAAATTGCGTAACTCTTCACTGTTAGTACAGTCGCTCTAACTGGATAGGTTTCAACTTCCTGCTACACCTTATTGAAACATGTTTGAACTTTTGCCTTTATGTTTTCTCTTTCACATATGCAGTTCACAAACTGAAAAAGCCATTTAGAACTCCAAAGCTTAATGTCTTCTGAAGACATTTGACCAATAAGATGTCTTAATTTTATGGTCGATAAATATGTGCTCAGATTTAGAAGAATGCATGATTTTGGGCCTTCTTGAACAACACAACCCAAATCATTTAAGAATCAAATAATTATATTATATTATTCTATTAATATTGTTTTTAAATATTTTAAATACTTTACATTTAAAATATTAGTATTTTAGAGTGTAGAAGGTTTGTTGATTACAACAACAACAAAAACATTACGACAATCATGTGAAATCTAAGTAAAATTAATTTGTGAATAGTGGAGTGTGAGTAAAGCAGGGTGTAAGTTTGGCAAAGATCTAATGCAAAAAATAAAGAAACGTAATTTATTTACAATGTTCTTCTTTTTTTTTTATTTAGAAGGATAATGTATTACACGATGAAATATTACATTATTCGCGAAAATGTGCCAAAAAGAAAAAAAAATCAAGAAATAGAAAAAAATAATTAACAAGAAATCCGGAAGTGATGAAGCAGAAGTGACGCAACAGGAACTTAAAAAACGTACACAACAAACATGGCGTCTCTCGGCGAGGCAGATGCGAATGTTTCACACGTGGAAAAAAAGAAAAAGGTATGAATAAATTTGGATTCTTTGAGGGTTTTTTTTTTTTTAATGAAACCCCATGATAGCTGCCAATTACACCCCGCCAGTGATATTTCAGTGTTGAAATTGATGCTTTAAACTCTATGTCGTTTTAATTTAATGCCGTTAAACTGCCGCTCTTTGGTCATTTCCATCAGCCTCCAGTTCGTTACTGGCAGGAGACACAAGGTAAAACGAAAGATGACAACAAAGCTGAAGGACAACCAGAGCAGCAGAAGGAGCAACAGACTCGGATAAAAAAGAAAAGGACGCGAGATGAACAGCCGGACGGTGGAAAGAAAGTCATATCGGGGGTGAGAGCATAAAAAACTGACTGAGTTCCAGCCCATAAAAGATCCTTTTATCATCAACGTGTGTAAAAATGCTTCAGATAAATAGTTTTATTGCTACAGAAGGTGATGTTCTTCTTCTTCATCAATATTAACTATTAATAATAAGAATTAGATTATAACCAGTAGACCCAGAATTGTACTGAACATTCCAATGCTAGTCAAGATCGCGATCTGGGAAATGTGGTGGATGGGACAGTTTCTCAAACCCAATGTTTCTCTCTTCCAAACTATTACATTAAAATGTCTACATTGCTCAAGGAGTGCTGTCTCTCTGAGAGGATGTCTGGTCTGCAACAGCGCTCAAGTTAGTGGTATAACACTTTGAGCAGGACTCAAGGCTTTCCATCACAACAAAGTATGACACTGTCTCTGGTAGTCTGGTAGGATTTTCATTAAATTGAATGGATGTGTGAAGATGTTGCTTTTATTTCGACTATCATTTTCAGACTTTACCCAGCAAACGGATATTATTGAATAGTTTCTTCTTTAAACTTTTTTTTTTCTCAGTTTGTTATTCAACTGTTCCATCAATATCATGGAAAAAGCTGCCAGGGATTGAAATTTACAATAAAGATAATGCCTAACTGAACATGTTGAAACGCTGTTGTAGCAAAAAGGCTCTTACGTACAATATTTGTACACCCCATTTTGTCTTAATTCATAAAGACATAATTTTATAACTTTGTAAATAATTGTCTTTCAGAAATCCGACCCTTTCCCCGGGCCTGCTCCTATCCCAAAAGACAAGCTGGAGAAATTCAGGAGAAAAGGCAAAATTAAGAAGGTAAGCAACTTTGTGCACAAACTGTTTCCTCTTTGTGCAGCTGGCTGTCCTTGTACCTCATCCCTGTACTTCTCTGGTGTCGTTTCAGCCTCATCGGCAGCATTACCAGCTGAAGGACATCATCACTCGCTCAGAGGAAGCTTCAGAAATGGCCCAGAAACAAGCTGCTCGATTTGACCTCTTGCTGCCAGAAGATGCAGGGTAATTTTTTCTGAAAAAAAAAATGCACCACTTTGGAGAAAAAAAATGCTGTTTGAAGCCATTTCACTTTAAACCACTTCTTTGTCTGATGTCAGCTTTTTAGAAGGAGATGAAGATGAGGATACGTGCATGATCTCACAGGAGGATATTGCTGATGCTGTGGATATTACATCTGGAGCAAAGGTACAAATACATTACATGAACTATTACTCTGATGAAAAACTTACTGCAGAAGTAAAGTTCTTTTTTACATATAGAAGTTTGTAGTAGATAACCATATTTTTTTATACCAAAAGTCATCAAACCATTACGCTTGTTATTAAAAGACTATTTAACTTTATTCAATGAGAGAAAATTATTTGATAATTGGGTAAAATATAAGTAAAAATTTGAAATCACAAATAGCCATCATGCCAGAATATCTTGTACAAACTTAATCCGAGGAGCACTTGTATTAGAAGTCTAAAATTCTAAAATAAATAAATAAAATTCTGGATTATAGATAGTTTGATTCTTTATTTCTAAATGTTGTTTTGGCGTAAGAGTCACTAGGGGGCACTGGAGAGCTGGACACTTAATGGCAAAGAGACTTTTTGCACACAAACAAAACACCTACAAAACATTCCACTGAGTAACTGGTTTTAATCACATAGTTAAAAAAACAGATATTTGCATATTCTGCATAAAAAAAACACAACCTTTTTATCTCAGTCTATTAAATAAACCTAAATGTTTTCTGTTTTAGGTCAGTTCTGATTAACATTATTTCTGTTTGTTAAAAATCAAAAAGACAAGTGAGTAATTTCTACTTCCTTCACATTCAGAAATGAACATGATTTAAGATTGCAATGCATTTAAAAGATAAAATTTAGCCATATGAGAATATAATGGCTTTTTATGCTTCTTCACAACTTTCACGCTAATTAGAGGCACATGTGTGGCTTCCAATATTCTTAAAGAAGCAAGTGTTCCTTGCACTCACCTAAGGTCCAAAGAAACAGAAATTGTAGTGGTTGGTACTAATGAGTATCATTATATTTGGAGGAGAAAGTGACATGTGTTCCCCACAACATTTATGTTAATTTCACAACATAAATGGCATCATGAGAGGAGGAGTGGAAGTCATCAGTGGAAATGCTAATGCACCATCTCATGTTAACCAGTAAGTTGGACACTGACTGAAAGCGTAGTCCCAAAATGTGTTACAAAGTAGCTTGTGGTTGATAAAGTCAGTGTTTTGGAGCAGTTGACCAAAACCCCGGACCTCTGACCCGTAGAAAATTTGATAAGAGAGCTGAAAAAGTGTGTGAGCAAGGTGGCCTACCAACTTGTTTCACCAGTTATGTCAGCTGTCAGAAATACGTGGACGGACACCCAACATGTCTAGGTTACTTTCTGGAGATTTACCTAAATATATAAATTTGAAGAAAGATTGCAATAATTTGAGCAATCTTAACTGACCTAAAACTATGAGGAAGAAACCAATTTGCAGTTTATTTTTTACATTTATTTCTTCTCTTTAGTTTAATCAAACAGTTTTAATGCCATTTGCATTGTAAAATACATTTTATCGCACCAAACCATATATGCAAAAAGAATTGTTCTCATTACATTTTTTCCCAGTCCTGCTAACGCAAATTTTTTTTTTTTTTACTCTCTTTACAGTATTTTAATCTAAAACTATGTCAGTTTGGTCCATATCGCCTGGATTACAGCAGAACAGGACGGTGAGTATCGACATGCATACTCGATGTTGGGCTTATGATTTATGAGATGTGATTTATTTTGCCTGAAAAGGAATAGTAACAACAGAGCTGCTGAGAAGATTTTAATTGTCAGCCTGGAGGTATTTATGATTCATATACGATTTTTGATTTTTTTTCTTACAGTCACCACCATGAGATTTTAAACTAAACAACTCAACATCTTTCTAAATCACAAGCATACTAGTCATGAAACACAGATGGTGCCTCCTTTAAAAGTTCAAGCATGTTTGACTCTGAAATTTTGTTTGCTGTATTTATCACTGCAAAGCTCTTACAAGAGAAACAAATGTAATTTATATTTGGGAAAATGCAATTTTTGCATATAGAATTATGGCATACCTGTCCAATGTTGTGGAAATTCTTTTATAAAGGTTAGAGAAAACTGTTCAGAAATGTCCTTTATTCGAAGACGGAAGCAGATGAGCTGCAAATGAGAAGCAGGGCCCTGAAAAGAAAGTTGCACACATCTTTTATAAACTTCACAACTAACTACATCTTGTTTTTACACACACACAGACGGGTAAAAATTTCTTCCCCCAGAAACTTGATGCATAGAAACACTGTACAAACTGATGTCTGCTTGAACCCTTCTTGTTCTTTGTGGTTTTCACCCATGTTGCCTGTCCTTTGAGGTGCATGTGCTTCTTGCACTATGTCCCATCATTCTGCTTGCATGCAAACATTTACAAAGGAAATAAAACAGATATGTCTATATATGTCTTATATATAAGAATGCCGACATATGCATCAATTCAGCTATTTCACCAGTCATACAGTAATAAATGGTTCTAAGTAGGATAAAACAGCATTTGATTATGTTTCAGGGCAAATTTTATTTCTGTTTGTTATTTGGTCCTTTCATCAAAAATACATATATAGGTAATGTCTGCTGATGCTGTAAGGGGTTTTTAAGACTGGCTGTTTGGATTTTCCGTGTCATGTTTCAGAGAAAATAAACATGTTCCACTTAAACATCCTGATCAGTGTTCATGATGTCATGTTGTTTTTACTTCAGCCATCTGCTGCTGGGTGGAAGGAGAGGCCATGTAGCTTGCGTAGACTGGCAGTCCAAGCAGCTCATGTGTGAGCTAAACGTCATGGAGTCTGTCAATGACGTCAAGTAAGTTTAAAGAAAAGAACAAAAACATTTGCACTGTGAACAAATATTCACATTGTGTGTTTCCGAGTCTTACAGAGTTTGGGCTGTGTTTCTTTAGGTGGCTCCACACTGAACACATGTTTGCTGTGGCTCAGAAGAAGTGGCTCTACATCTATGACTCTAATGGGATAGAGCTGCACTGCATTCGTAAGTTTAACGACGTCTTACGAATGCAGTTCCTCCCGTACCACTTTCTCCTAGCTACTGCGGTGAGTTTAACCTCCTGCCCATTATTTATTCAAGCTTTATATATTGGTTCTTCTCTGGATCGGTGTAGATTTTTTTTCCTTTTTCTATTTTTTTAAGGAAAAGTCTAATAATGCTTCATAAATCTATTTATTACTAAGCTATTATGTTGGTTTATATTACATTCACCTACTTTATTTTTAATTTGCCAGAACAAACTTTTATCTTATAGGTGATTTCTTTTCCTTCCTCAAACAGGTTATGAATGGTCTAGGCTATAGAAAACATGTATGTCAATTTTTATCTAAGAAATCATTCCTAGATAATGAGAGTGTTGCCTATTTTGAGTCCCATTCAGACTGAGCTGTTTTTGGGTCTCTTGTCACTTTAAATCCTAATGTGCTGCTAGCGATGGCCCCCAACTCAACATTTAAACTTGCACATGAAAGTGGCTGCAAGCAGATGCACAATTATACAACCTCACATGTCTGAAAAGTACAAGTTGAGCCTTCTCAGTTTCTAGCTGCTAGTGGTTTGCAGCTAGAAACCACTAGCTGCAAAAATGTGGTTTCTGGGTGAGAGTCAACAAACCCCCTGCATCCATTGTACATCACATATAACGGTAAAATCAGCTGACCAAACATGCTGGAGCTCAGCAGACACCAAAAACATTAACTGACTGGAGTGGGTTTTTAAAAAAAAAATACTTGGGCTGGTTTTAGAAGCAGTGGAGATCCAACTGGAAATATAAACAAACATGCAAAATATGAATTTTGTACATTACATTCACCCTAAATATTTACCCATTAGGATTTATTTTGTCACTAGATACCAAAGTTAACCAAGTGTAACTAACACCCCTCTAAGATAATCTCTGACCCTGGCTAATTTTGGAAAATTCCAGAAAAGTGGCCGGAGCCACGAAACATAGCTGAGTTAATGACTGAGCAGAGGATGTGTGTAGCTGTGATCAGGACGTTTTGCGCTTATCCACTTTGTTGCTATATTTATGACTATGCACATTAGAATGCTTAGAATGAAAAAAATAAATCAGCCTGAAAATGTATGGAGTTTTTGTTTTAGAAAATGTGTAGGAACATTGTAAATTTCCATTTATTCCATTAAGACAGTTTCCTAATCACAGTCTAAACAAAGCCAGAGTTTTGAATATAATGTTGAAAAAAGTAGTCAGAGTCCTTGAATATTGACTGAAGAGTTTCATTGACATTTTGCAGGCTTTTGTGGTCAGAAGACTCCTTCTGACTTTTGAATGTGTACTTCATATTTTCATGCAGGGATCTGCATGTGTTCTTTATGGTTTAAGCTGATTGGTTTTACCACTAAATGGTGTGGTTGAAATTGAACCACCACTTTTACATCTTTTATCCATCTTGAGGGTAGTGACAGAGCCACATAAACCATGAAAGGACAGCAGAGAAATGGGATTACAGAACAAGTGTAGTGATGTAGTGATGCAGTGTAACAAAGACCTTATCAGTAAATTGACAGAAAAAGGATGAATGGTTGCCTTGAAATTCTCTATCTCTTTAGGAACCTCTTACCCCTTTCTTACACTAGTTCCAACTGTAGGGAGAAATGTTTTCTCCCTACACTTGAAATGAATTCATGCTCTGTGGAGCTTCCCTGCAGCAGATTACTCACACTTGACATTACTTATTGTCCCAAATGTGCAACATATTGCAAGCCTATTCATGTTCTCTTCAACTTTCTCACATTCAGCTTAGAAACGTGTTGTTGCACTAAATCACAACAAATGTCATGCTAAGGCACTTTGCAAGTGCCTTAGAACTTGTAAAGTGGCGTCAAATTACGAAGTCAAATTTCTTTTAAGTCATACTTAAAAGAATGACGTATACATCATGCATCCCTTATTATACCAGAATTGGTCTCTAATGGATGTTTTTCATTGGTTAGTACCCATTTATCCCCAAATTATTCTAGTTTGCTCATTCTTGCCTGCAGAGTGCCACAGGCTTCCTCCAGTACTTGGATGTGTCCATTGGAAAGGAGGTGGCAGCCATCTGCACCAAGACCGGCCGGCTTGATGTGATGTGCCAGAACCCTCACAACGCTGTCATCCACCTCGGCCACCCAAACGGCACAGTCACGCTTTGGTCACCCAATCAGAAAGAAGCCCTGGTCAAAATGCTCTGTCACCAGGGTGGCGTCCGTTCAGTTACTGTGGATAAAACTGGCACGTGAGTCACATGCAAGATGCTGGATTTCTTATTGAAAACATTTTGAAGTACAAGTTTATAAATGCTTGCAACAATAGCTGCAGTAGAAATTGCATTTACTCGCCTTCCTCCATTATTTATTTATTTATTTCTCTTAACAGAAAAATAAGTATTTTGCTTTATCTTTATTGCTCCACCAATTTGATGTGAAAATTGTTCAGCAAAAACACTAAAACCTAAGATGACGGTCAAGTGCTATCTGACTTTTTTATTACACCATCAGCATGTTAATCTGCACTGTAATTTGGTAACTTTGTTTAGTAAGCAACCTTTCATGATGACCTTCGGGGCTTTTTTTTGTGTCTTCCGGCAGATACATGATTACATCTGGAATGGATAAAAAAATGAAAGTCTTTGACATCAGAGCTTTCAAGCCCCTCATGTCCTACTTCCTTCCCGCTGGAGCTTCATGTTTGTCTCTGAGCCAGAGAGGACTGCTGTCTGCAGCCACAGGGGACATTGTCCAGGTGACTGTCTGCAAATCATGTATCGCAGATATAGTGATCTGATTGCAAGGAAATGGGCCTTCACTATCTTGATGTGGGTGGGAAACTGCAGCGTTTTAAGAAGTGATCTGTGAAAGCTGCAGTGTGTAATTTTATAAGTGATGTACTTTCAAATATTTGTCAAAACCGCCACTATTTTGTGGCAGCATAGAATGAGACAAATCATCTATGATTAAATGACGCTCCTTTTCCTCCTCCAAGTGTTCCTACTGCCATCTGCAGAAATACATTGCCGATGGCAACCACACAACCAATCAGAGCCAAGAGGACGTTTTTTTTTTTTTTTATTGATGCCTTGTCACTGTTTTTACAGGATTCAAATATTTTTTCAAACTGCGACAATAATTTCTTGAAACAAGAATTTGGTGTACAAGTTTTAATTTTTTTTCTGTCCCACACCTGGTCAATATACATACCTCCTCTTGGTTTATATATCTCTTTACATGTTGCAGGGCAACTGCACTGCTATAGTAATTATTAATCTCATGGCATAATTTTTGCTAGCTATCTGAGGATTCCTCTTCTCACGGCTGGTGGAGCTGATTTAAATATTTCCGTTCCCTGTTGGAGGAACAGGATTATTTAGCAGGAAGGTTTCAGAACTTGACTTTTCTCTTGGTTTAGAAAGTAATCTATAAATCCTTTCAGTGAATGTCGGTAACATTTTAAGTCTCTCCCTCCAGGTTTACAGGGATGTGTGGAGCACACCAGTCACTAAACCCTACATGGCTCACCGGGTGCGAGGATCAGTTTGGGGACTTGGCTTTTGTCCCTTTGAGGATGTCCTTGGAGTTGGACATGGAGAGGGTTTCACCAGCATGCTCGTACCAGGTCAGCTCGTCTTTGTAGCTTTCAGTTAAACATAACTGCTCCGGTATTTGAGCTTTTGTGCACAAATACTCTGAAGCCCTCTGGACTTTTGCAGCACAAAATAACTCTATAATGTTTTCACCAATAGCATTTATTCATTTTGGATATGAATAGAAATATTGCTCCATTTTAAGAAAAAACTTTTCTAAAGATGTTTGTTTACTGTACTTTTACAATCACAGGAGCTGGTGAGCCTAACTTTGATGGCCTGGATGCAAATCCATACCGCAGTACAAAGCAGAGGCAGGAGTGGGAGGTCAAGGCTCTCCTGGAGAAGATTCAGCCAGAACTCATTACGTTGGACCCCTCAGAGCTGGGTCATGTTGATCGTACCACCTTTGAGCAGAGGCATCAAGACAGAGTTGAAGCTCTGGTCAGTTGTTAGACTTCTTTCATAGATGCAACTCTAGATATGATTTACTACACCGAAGGTGTAAAATGTGCAGTTTGTTAAAGGATAAGCCTTCTCTTTCAGGGCTTTGATCCTCTTGCCAAAGAGAAATTTGTTCCGAGACATAGGAAAAAAGGTCGCAGTTCTACTGCTGGTATTGAAAGGCGGAAGAGGCAAGTGGCCCATGAGGACCAGAGGGTAAGCATTCCTTAAAGTTGGCCCTGTAACATTTCCTCATTTTTCAGTTAAAAAGAAGTATTTCTGTGGGGATTTTGTGATAGGCTGACAAAGTAGTGGATAGTTGTGAAGTGGAAGGGAAAGCAGCCATTGTTTTGCACAAATAACATCTGAACAAAGCGATAATGAATTTTTATACATCGAGTCAAAATTGTTGTAATGCCACAAGTTTCTGCAATTACTGCTGGTTTGTCTCTACCAGCTTTGAGCATCAAAAAGCCAAAAGCTTTGCTTATTCCACATACTCTCTGTTAGAATTTGATCTGGACTTTGACTAGGTCATTCTATCACATGAAGGTGATTTGATCGAAGCTATTTCTTTCCAGCTCTGGCTGTGATGTTATCCCTCTATCGTTCTATCCTGTCAATTGTTCAATATTTTGTTCCATTGTCCATTCTATCTGCTGTTGTCTTTCTCCTCCCTTTACAGTTACTGTATTATATACTTTTAACATCAACCAATGTACGTAAATGGTCAGACAGTGGAAAACAGAATCTGTAACCGTGTGGAAAGTTTTTATTGGGACTTTCCGAGAATAACTAGATTTAAATGACCTGCAGGTCAACTTCTGACTGCAGCTGGTTGCACCGTCTTTTAATTGTGCTATATAAGAGTAAAGGGGAATATGCAAATGCATGCCACACGTTTCAGATTTTTATATATTAGAAATTAATAAAATATTTATTTCCTACCACTTCACAATTATGCATTACTTTGTGTTGATCACAATGAAAGACATTGAAATTTGTGATTGCAATTGAACACATGTAGAAAAAGATTAAGAGGTGGGTATATTTTTAAAGCTGCTGTATGTAGATGTGTCCCAAGTCCTTTTTTGCTTTACTACATGGTGTTAAATCAATCAATCAATCAAATTTTATTTGTATAGCGCATTTCAGCTACAAGGCATTTCAAAGTGCTTTACATCATAAACACAAAATACAAAGTCATGCATCATAGAATAAAATCAAGTGGTATGTCACGGAATTTAAGCGCCTGTTACCGCCGGACTCCGCCGTCCGTTCAAACACGGGTATTCGCTAGGCCCCGTTGCCCACAACAGGAAAAAAAGAAAGGCCTCACATCTATTTCTTTGCCAACAACCTTAGGTAGGGGAGCTGTTGGGTTCAAAACCCCTAACATTTATTACTTACCTATGGAGAAAGAAAGACACCACACATCAGATGAGTTTTACCCGCGAGGAGAGTGCCCCAGAGACGTACTCAGTTACAATGTTCCAACACACTCTAAGTTACGCCCTGGCTCTCAACACTCTTTATTTCCTTAGGTTGCCCTGGTTACGTTCGTGTCACAGTCTCACACAGACTGTGATTATTTGATAAACATATAACAAAATGATAACTCCTCTTTAGCTGCTCACATGTCTCAGCTACTGCTCTTCACAAATAACAACTTTTATCTGAGTGCAGTTAGAACAGTTCTTATTTTTCGGTTTCTCTTCCCTCATCAGTTGGAACAGTTCTTCCTCATCAGTTTCTCTTTCCATGTCGAACCGATTCTTTGCACACAAGTCTCAACTGCACTCTGTTTTGTAAGAGATCTAAATATCACACACCCACTGAACTACACAACAAGCTTTAACAATATTAAATTTCTTATTCATTATCAAAGGATATTTTATGTGATCACCTTTTTTGTTGATGTTTTTCGTGTCATTAAAACCGCCTACTTGTTCTCCAAAATGTGAATAATCCATTTTACTTGCTGGCTGTTGCAGGACGTTATCAGAAAAACTGTGAAGGACAGAATGAAACTGGAGAATGAGCGAAACAGGATGAAGGAGAAGAAAGCAGTACTGTCTGGAAAAAAATCTGCTCTGGACAGATTCAAAAAATAGAAAAGGACTCTTTGTGCAACTCAAATGCAGTGGGCGGGATCTTTGACCTTCACGTTGAAACATTTTTTAGGACTCGGTGGTCTGCTGGGACATCGAGAGCAGAAGTTCTTGGTGTTGTGCGCAGCTACAGGATGCAACATCCGGCCTGGATTCTGATGGAAAACAGTTCATAAAATCAATGTTGAGAGCACTGGTTGGTCTGTTCTACTTATGGTCTGTAGCCTGGAGCTGATTCTGTTTGTGATCATGTGGTGGATGACAGCAGTCACCCAGATTCTTCTTTTCGTACTAATAAAATCTTTCCCTGCATGTTTGACCTTGTCAATTGTGTTTTGTTATTTTTTTTGCTGAGATAATTTGTTTGATATTTTTATAGAAGCAAAATGAGCAGACTGTTATGCAGTGTTGCTTCACAACAATTTAAAGGGATAAATGCAAGAAAATAATCACGTTCAAGGAAATCACACTAAATCCATTTAAATTCACAAGTGTCTTTTGGATTCTGTTTAAATATTATAAAACAGGTACCTAAAATTTATTTTAGATTCTTGACAGAAAATTACTAAATTGTGAGCTTCTTCAGTTAAGTCCAACACGATTCACACCTCTGGAAGATTTAGAAAAACTTTGTGTCTGTTAGGAAATGAGACAGTTGTGTTAAAAAATAGCATCACTGTTTTTAATCAAGTTTTGCTAAAAAAAAAAAAAAAAATGCATATCAAAAAACATTTCTACCCTTGTCAGTGGCAAATTGATAACTTTTTTTTCTTTAGTAATAAAAACCTTATAACAGCTGGCCTGTTATAAGACAAGTATTTTGAACTTCTGCCTATGGTGATGAATTCCAAGTCTTTTTAGTTTGGAAGGCCTCCCTTCCATAACTGTAATCTTAAGCTCCCTCCACAGATTCTCCATCAGATAAGATTTCTCTGTGGGCCACTCAAAAATGTTAATACTTCCAGAACAAAGAGTTAAATTATGAGTATTTAAATCTAAACCTGCCTGGGGTATGAATAACCCTGGGCAAGTTACTTTGGTTGCTTTCATTACTGAAGCGTCTAACAGGTAAACTCCTAACTCCACATTGCTCAAACGCTTTGAAAGCAAAAGCTGTGCAGTTGTCTGCTTAGGACAGTGGAAGTGATTAACCGTTTGTCTGACTCAGAGGAGTCATAAGCTTTGTATTTTCCGGTATGGCTCTGATCCAGAACCACGCCTGCAAGAAAGGAAACCTTTCAAACTTATGTTGTATAAATTGTAGTTTCTCATAATCTCTGCCCTTTTAGGGAATTGATGATTTGTTGTTTTTTTTGTTGTTTTTTTTTATATTGACAGATAATTCTTCCTCTCATTGAAGCCTACAAGTAAACCACTTGACAGTTTCAACATAGTGGGGATTTTGAAGGTGGAAGAAACTCTTAAAATAATACTGGCACTTGTGACACATTTAAGCATTGACACATATATGTGTTTAGTGTTCATCTGGCCCTTTTCATATTCCTCACAGTGCAATGAGAGATAGTAAATGACTATCACAGCATAATGCTGCCACCAGCATGCTTGGCAGTAGGCTCTATGTTAAGTTTTAAAGCCCCACTTTCTCTCAAAAACATGTCTGGAAATATACAGAGCTAAGAAAACTTTCACGTTTATTCTGTTTTCTTTTTAATTCACTCTGAAGTGGTTTGAATGCTAAAATAAACTTTGAAATTCGAGAGACAAAACTTGTGCAAATGCAAGGAAGAAAACTTTCTCAATTCATACTTTAAATTTCATTGGAGAAAAGCTGTCCAAATCAGCCTGGCTCCATGTGGAAAAAATAAGTAAACCAAGAAAAAGAAGCTGAGCAATAAAAGCCCAAACAGATATTTATCTATTTATATAACTTTTGACCACAACTGCATGAAAGACATGAAATTAATAATAAGTTAGTAGAGGTAACCTCACCACAATAAAATGTTTGATAAAGAACTGTTTATTCTGAGCACAAAGAAGCATTTATAGCTAATTATTTACAAAAGGGCTTATGCCAAGCTCGACTGTTGCCATCCATACTCCGGTCATAGTTAAGTTGTGTTAACTGGAGCTTTATTTTCAGAATCACTCAGGATTATTTGATCCTGTTGATTTGTAGAAACTGAAAGGAAAACACGCAGAGCAGTTTCATCTCACATGTGATCGTTTATTGGTGCCAGAATTCGATTCATACATTTCCCGAGTGAGAAAAAGAAGAAACAAAAAAACACTCAGGAAATGTATACATCCTGTTCATAATAAACACACATTTTTATTAACATGGCACGCCAAAATTGTAGCGCATCCTTTGTGACATTATTTCATCGTTAACACTATAGTGCCACTCTTCATTTGTGAGACAGCGATCTGATGAATCACTTTCAGTCACTGGAACTGATCATTTAAACCTCACTTTTTATCAGTCTTCTAAGTGCCACCATTTATATGTCATACAGACAATAAAGGTTGTAAATTAAATTTCTATTTTGGAGTATTTTTCCAGTGGACTTCATTCGTGTTGTTTCATGGAACTGAATCTAACGCTATTATTTTGCAATACATGCATTTAGGCTTTTAGACTAAGTTCTAAATTAAAGGAGCTTGCAACAGACTCCTTATCTTGGCGTTTCGATATCGGACTCAGATGTCAGAGTCTGAAAGCATTTCTCCTATGTCCATTCATCATGAGCAGTTGTATAAGCAGCATGCTGATATTTGTTTCTCAGCTGCATGTTGTCAAAGCTAGATGCTGTGAGACAAAGACTTCAAAAACCTGAAATTATCCTGTTTTCTGAGGGGGAAATAAATAAGTCGACGTTCTTATAAAAATAAAGCTCTAATGATGACAATTAGCCTAAATGCTATCAGTGCAGGTAGATTCACAGCTTGTAGAAGAGTTGTGCGAGGCAGAGCGCCAGTGAGTCCTATAACCTCCTAATAGCAGTCACGGTCATTTCTCCAGGCCCAGGGCTGAGCCCAGCATCGCCCTGACTTTGCACATCCCCAGAGAAGCTCGCTGACTCAGCCAGGAGCAGGTGGGGGATGAATGGACATCTTTCCAGTAGTCCAGCATCTCCTTCGGTGTGATTTGGTGGACGGACACCATAGCTTGATAGCAGCAGCGTCCGTATGGCACAGGTGGACCCCCGGCGAAGAGAGGGCAATGTGAGGGCCGCACTCCAGCAGCGTAGGCGCAGAGTCCGACAAACACATCCTCAGGGGGTAGAGGAGTGGACAGAGGCGATGCTGATGCTGCAAGGGCAACTTTGAGCAATGCAGAGCGAGAAAAGACGTAGGCTGTGCCGCTGCAATAGTCGGGGAACACAGACAAAGGATAGGCCCCTGATGGGAGGTAGTGCTTGCTGTCTGGGTCGCGGTTTGGGGCCACACGGAGATGGACTCTACCCAGGTACAAGTCCCCTTGCTCGTAAGGGTTCCGGCTTTTGTTTAGGAAATGCAGAAGAACGCTGGGATTGAAGAAGACGTCATCGTCCACTTTGGCCATGAAGTGAGCTTGAGGACAGAACCTGCGGGCCCAGCCCAGCAAGGCCAGGGTCTTCAGGGTAAGGTTGGAGTAGGAGTCCAAGAACCGGCCCTGAATCACGTCCCCTTTCTCCCTGGCTTCTTCTATCAGCAGCTTTCCCAGGCCGGGGTCAGAGGCCACACCCACCATGAACAGGGTCATGACCCGCAGGCCCCGCACCTCCACCTGTCCGCCCCAGGTGTCTCTGATGGCCTGACGAGCCCGCTGATTGGCAGGGGCCGAGGTCACTATGGTGATGAGGTAAGGCTTGGCGCGCTGGCACACAAGCGGGCTGGGCATGAGCAGGAACTCCTCGGGTCTGGAGGGGGGTAGGCTCTGGGGCGAGACGATGGCGACATGCGGCTCCACCGCCCTGCTCATGCCCATCGAGGTGACCCACGTCTCAATGATGTCCAAGAAGAGCAGCGCGAGCACCGCGGCGCACGCCAGGATCCCGCACAGGGACGGAAAGATCCCCGTCCTGTTTCCGCGCTTCCCTAACCTGGGCTTGCAACATCCCCTTCCGACCATGATCACCATCATCATCTCCTTCTCTGCTGCTGCTGCTACTGTTGCAAGCAACGACAAAAAAATAAAAAATAAAAAATAAATATCCTTGTCTTCTCGCTGCTTTTCCTCTCCCTCCACTCCTATCGTTGCTTCACGTGAAGACGCATTAATCTGGGTCCGCTGCGCTCTCCTCCACCTTTCTCTGCGGCAGCTTTTCGTGTCTGCTGCAGCCTTCTGTTTTTGATTTGGAGGGATGTGCAGTTGCGCAGATGGATCTCTGTCGACCTGGCAGCGGCTCACAGCAGTCTTTACTGCTTTTAAAATATATATATATATATATATATATATATATATATATATATATATATA